>PVIJ01002463.1:0-160445 GCA_004024925.1 Scalopus aquaticus | reverse complement strand
AGCTTTAATGTCCTTGGTTACTTTCTGTCTTCTTGATCTGTCTAATAGAGAAAGTGGGGTGTTGAGATCTCCTACTATGTATGTATTTTCTTTAATGTCTGTTTTCAGGGATGATAATAATTGTCTGATATATTTTGGTGCTCCTTCATTTGGGGAGTATATGTTGATGATTATTATATCCTCCTGTTTTATTGTTCCCTTTATCATGATGTAGTGGCCAGCTTTGTCTTTTTTTACCTTCTTAAGTTTGAAGTCTATTTTATCTGATATAAGTATAGCTGTTCCTGCCTTCTTTCTTGGTCCATTTGCTTGTAGGATTGTTTCCCATCCTTTAACTATTAATCTCTGATTATCTTTTTCAATTAAATGTGTTTTTTGTAGACAGCAGAAGGTTGGGTTTTGTTTTTGCTCCATCTTGCTGTGATGTGTCTTTTAATTGGTGTGTTTAGTCCATTTACATTCAGAGTTAATATTGATATACTGTCATCCATATTTTTTGTTTGTTTGTTTGTTTACTCTTTTGTGGTTCTACTTCTTACCTTATTCTGTGTTTCCTGGTCTTTCTTCTGTTGGTTTTGTCTTCATGACTTCTTCTAGTATTCTTTGGAGTGGGGGGTTTGGTAGTGATGAATTTCTGTAGTTTCTGTTTATCAGAGAAGGTCCATGTTTTTTCTTCATAGACTAATGAGAGCTTTGCAGGGTAGAGTATTATTAGTTGACATTTGTTGGCATGTAGTGTGTTATATATGTCCCTCCAATCTCTTCTTGCCTGTAGTGCTTCTTCAGAGAAATCTGATGTCAGCCTGATTGGCTTTTTTTTATAGGTTATTTGTTTCTTTGCCCTCATCATTTTCAATATATTTTCCTTGTCTTGAATTCTTAATAGTTTTACTATCATATGTCTTGCAGTTTTTTTTTCTTTCGTTGTAATAATATTGAGATCGTTTGGCTTCCTGTATGTCAATTTTTGTTTCCTTTTTCATGTTTGGGAAGTTCTCTTCAATTATCTCCTTGAGAAGTTTCTTTGTTCCTTTGTCTCTCTCTTCTCCTTCTGGGATTCCTGTGATTCTAATGTTTCCTTTTTTCATGGTGTCAGATAGTTTTTGAAGCTTTTGCTCATTCTTTTTCCTTTGTTTTTCTCTTTCCTTCTCTGCCTTGATTCTGTTAGTATCTTTATCTTCCAGAGTGCTTATTCTTCCCTGCATATCTTTTAATTCACTTTTCTGGCTTTCCCTGGATTTCTTTAGCTCCTCTACTAATGTTTTTAAATCTTCCATTTCCTTCAATTTCTTCTTTATGGATTCATTCTCGTTCTTCAGTTCTTTTAAATCTTCCAGTTCCTTCAATTTCATCTTTATGGATTTATTCTCGTTCCTCAGTTCTTTGTTCTTTTCATTTAATTCTATCAATTTTTTTGTGATGGCTATTTTGAAGTCTTTATCTGTTAGGTGGATGTAATCTTCTATGTCCATATTAATGGGTTCTGGAGAGGGATTTTCTTTTTGTGGTGTATTGTTTTGAGGGTCATTTGTGACTTTTTTCTTTCCCATTGTTGGTTTTCTGCTTTTACTCTGTTTGTAGTTTTCCACTGGTGCTGGCGAGCATGACTCCTGGTTTTACTTCCTCAAGAGTGTTTGTGGTTCCCTAGTGTCTGAGTTGCCTTGGCTGTGGCTGGGTATCTTCTGGATTTTCTTATTTTTCTTTGTTGAATTTTTGTGTTTCTTGTGTCGTGCCTCCAGTGTGTTTCTGGTTCCGAGTTTAATTGGGGAAGATAAAGGGGTGGTTTGTAGTAAAAAAGAAAGAAAAGAGAAGAGAGAGAAAGGAAAACAAACAAACAAACCAAAAACAGGGAGAGGAAAGAAAAGGGGAATGAAGATGAAGAAAAGTAGGAATGAAGGACCAAGAGAAAACAGTAGGTTAAAAGTTAAAAAAAAAGGATAATAATAGTAATAATAATAATAAAAAAATAGTAAAAAACAAAAATAATAATAATAAAGAAAATAAAGTATTGGGGAGATGTGAATTTGGAGTTCTATAGTCCTTTTGTTCTTAGATTCTGGGGTTTCTGGTTGGGTCCCCTGCTGGGGTTCAGCCCCTCCTTTCCAGTGACAAGATGTTGTTGTCTTGCTGTCATTAGTCCTTGCTGGGAGTCTTTCTATTCTTTCTCCCCTCCCCCCCCTTTTTTTCCCCCTTTCCTCCAATGTTTGCCTCTGGCTATTCCTGCCCCTGGGGTTATGTCTGGTGGGGAGGGGTTGGGAGCTCCTGGTCTTAGTTTCTTTTTTGCTGCTTGGGGCCTGCTTCTCCACGAAGGGGTGCAGGGGTGGAGGCTGTGGGTGGCTGTTGAACAGCATTTCACCTCCCCTAGTTTCTAGGGTGCCAGTGTGCAGCCACCTAGAAGTTGGGGGGGTGGCAAATGCTGGGCCGTGTTCACCACCTGCTGTGGTCTTTTTTTGTTTGTTTGTTTTTTGCTGCCCTCAGGGTGCCAAGATGCTGACACTTTGCAGGGGAGGGTGTGGTCAGAGATAGTTTCAGCAGGAGATAGTTTCAGCAACAGGTATGGGAGGGGTTTTGGGGATTGTCAGTCAATAGTCCTTAAATGCCATCCTTCCCATCAGCTTGGGATCAATTTGCATTCTAAAGCCCATAGTGTTTGAGGTGGTCTCCGCAGGAGGTTTTCCAGCCCAACCGTTTTTTCTGGCTAGTCTATCACCTAGCAGCCAGTGGGGGATGTTTCTTGCTTGGACTTTCTCCCCTTTAAGATGTTACCTAGCCCCAGGTGGGGGATGGGACACAGTGACCCTCCCACTTTTCTGCTCCTCAGGGCTGCCACGCAGGGAAGAGAGGGGGGTCGTGGGGTGGGGGATTGGGGGTCGCACTCCCAGTCGGCTGGCCGGAGCCCTCCGACCTCATCGCAGTTTCTAACCTTGTATTCAGTGGCTCTCAGGGGAAGCTGGTTCGCCCACCTCTCCTTTCTGCTGCTCCTTTGTGTGGAGTCCGATGTCTTTTCTCTTCTCTTTACTCTGACTCTTCGGTTTATTTTTAAGTCTAAAGCACCCCCGGGGTTGATTGTATTGCGTAAGATATCCGGTTCTCTTTGAGTCAGCTCTCAAAGTTAGGGATATTTTTCTCCATAAATCGATTTTTTTGTGTGAGAGCCTGATCCTAGCGTCTGTTTGCCGCCATGTCTTGGGGGGCGTGTCTAGTCTGAATATTTTAATTTCAGGGATTTTAGAGGACCAGTTTGGGACATTATTGTTTACGTAAATCTATAGACGTAGGTTAAATAATCAACTAGTTTTTCAGTGAGTTTAATGGAACTGTTACCCTGTGCATATTAAACCTTCATGTTAAATTGTAAGTCTTAAAGCTGAAAAAATGACATCTTAAATGTTACACCAAAGTAGTAGAAGAAAACAGTGCTTCAAAAAGCATTTAAAGGTATATTAGAATATTTTACAGTTTTGTTGGTAACAAACAAAACTACGTTAACACTGGTCTACTTTTGAATTCCCTGAAAAAAAAAAAAACAACAAAAAACAAATGCAATATATTTAAGGATTAAACATAATAATTTCACACTTGGCCAGCAAAGAGATTATGTGAGATTCCTTCCTTATTGACTGTGCCAAAGATATGTATTTTGGATAGAATATGTATTCTCCAGGCCAACAGCAAAGGAAGGCTCTGTAATGCTTTCCTCATTTCCAGCTGGCCTCCGTTAAGAAATAGGAATTCCTAAATTAAGAGAAAATTGTCACTGGAAAATGTCTTTTTTTTTAAGCCAATATACGTCTTACAGAACCTGATACCATCTGTAGTGGTTAAGTGCCTATCTTTAACAAGGTTAGCTCTATTGATTTGGATAATTTGTCTTCGGGAATAAATGGATTATTCCAAAGTGCTTTCACAAGAGTGAAGTAGCTTTCACAGTGGAGAGTGGACTTCATAAGGAAACTAAGTGATGACTACTACTGGAAATTATTAGTACAGCATTCCTGTTCATTTATGTATATGTTTGGCCGTTCCATCTTTCAAATTTTTAATAAAGTGAGTGTGAAACAAGCAAACTAAGAAATAAAAGATTTGTTTTTAAGGTTTGCTGTTTTGATCAGGATTTAAGTGTCTTTTTAAAGTAGTTTGCCTGTCTTATTTTAATAGATAGTACCTGAAATTATATCTGTTCTTAGAGGTCAGACATTTGACGATTTTTTTGTGCATATGAATGAATTCATCATTTGGTTCTACAGTTAAAATTGATTTCGTTTCCTTAGTGAAAATGCTTGTATGTGATTATAGCAAATCTAGGAAATGTGTGTGTTGCAAAATCAAGCTTGCTTGTGACTGATCAACAGAGAATGGAATATGTCTTGTTGCTGTCAAAATAACCATAAAACTACTTTCTACATCAAAGTACACTTTGAGCACCAAAATGATGAAAGATTTAAAAAGGTGCTTTGCATTAAGAAGCAATTAATAAGCACAATGTCTTGGGCACATTTATAATCCTGACAGTGCTCAGCCCATGAATCACAGGGAGGTGTAGAGGTGAAAAGAGACTATCAAGATATTTCTGTTTTATCACTGCCATTCCAAAGAAACATCATCCTCCTACCAGAGAGAACTCTTTGGAATGACAGTAATTGAATTTTCTTTTCAAATAAAATACAATCTAGCTCTAGTCCAACAATACTATGTTGAAAATGGACCAGACTCTCTATCACCATGTTAGAGAAATGTGAGCTTTTTGTTTTGTTTTAATAAAGTTTTGATGTAAAATAGCATGGAGGGTATTAATATAGCTACTTTTAACCAAGTATTTACCAGTGCACAGTGAAAATTCTTAAGTATGCTTTGCTTCTAACCACTTGAGGTTAAGATAACCGCTGTCTAACCAGGCAGTAAGCATTCCAGCCAACTGGGAATTGAGTTTTTCACTATGCAAATGTTGAAGTATGTTTCTCTATGTAATTTCATGAGAGTTGTTTGTTTTTTTTTAAATCCTAAATTGACATGGAATCTTGTCAAAGGCCCATTTTTCATTTCAGTGACCACAGGATTTTAATTCTTTGTTAATGTGGACTGGGTATCAAATTGGTAGATTTGTGTATGCTGTACCCTCTCTGCATTCCTAGAATAAATCCCATTTGATCATGGTATACAGCATATTGTTATATTCAGTTTGCTGATGTTTTATTGAGGATTTCTGCATCTATGCTCATTAGATATATCGGCATGCTGTTACTTGCTGGGATTCCTGATCCAGTATCATACTGAGGTGATGCTGACTTCATATAATGAGTTGGGAAGTTTCCTCCTATTCAGTCTTTCAGTCTTCTGGAGAACTTTGAGAGAAATAAGTATTATGTTCAATGGAACTCACCAGTGAAGCCATGTGGACCTGGACTTCAATCTCTTTACTAGTCTTTTCAGGTTTATTAATTTTTAATGATTCAATCTTGGACAGTTATAGGATTCTAAGAATTTATCCATTGCCCCCCACAAGTTATCAGCTATGTTTTCATATACCTGTTCATACTAGTCTCTTACGATACTTTGTATTTCTGTAGCATTTGTTTTTTTTTTCCTAAATGGGTGATTTGTACCTGGGTTTATTTCTGAAATTCTTCTGCCAGTTTAATTCTATTTAAAGTGCTACCTATATATTCTGCATTTCGTGTTCTTTTAATATTTTCAATATATTGAATGAAGAACTCTTTGTTCCTTGATTTCCTTTCTAAGATTTTTTCACCTGTCTTTGAGTGACCTTCCAGTACTTTATTTAGCATTGTTAATATTGTTTTATTGTCTATAAGGTCCTCTATTTCTGTATATCTTATATTTGTCCCAAATTTTCTGTTCATCTCATTTTGCTTTTCAGTCTTATGTTCAGAAGTTCCTTGCTTGTTGGGCATGTGTTGTGTGTTGGTGTGTGTGTGTGTGTGTGTGTTTGTGGAGTGCTGGAGGTGTAGTTATTTAGTCTTGTTTCTTAGTTTATCCTGGTGTGAGGGGACAGGAATGGAGTCTGGGGCTTAACCATCTGTTTGAAGAGTTGTGGGTAGAGTCCATTCCTCTTTTTGTTTTGTGTCTCTGCTCTGGATTTTTGTTTTCTCGTGTCTGTGGGTTTGTATAACACCTCTCATAGTTAATGTAGTCCTTATCTGCTGGTAGCATCTTATTTTTATTTGGCTGTGCCAGTTCTACCCTTTTCCACTTTTTTTGTTTTTGTTGTCAATAATAAACTTTTTATATTGAGTTCATCAGCAAACTGAATTGTAAATATACTTGTTTTAAATGTTTTTTTCCTTATAACCTGTATGCCATGATTAGGTGTTTAACACTCTATTCTGAAATAGAATTGAAATGATCTGATTCTATTTATCATATTACTCATTGTTTTTGTGTAATTTTTTCTTTTCAGGTAAAATATTGCAACATTTCTTGTAAAACAAGTCTAGTGTGAACTCCCTCAGATTTTGTCAGGGAAAGCCATCATAAATGAAGACTCTGTAAGTTACTTTTTTTTTGGTCCCCTTAGGCTGCCTTTAACATTGACTTTGGACATTTTTACTATAACATGTCTTAAAGAAGGCTTGTTTTCATTGAAATAATTAGGTGTTCTGATAGCTTGGTGCATTGTGTTTGTCATGTTCATTCCCTATGATTTCTCAGCTGTTTCTTTAAATGGGGTCTCTCTTGATTTTTCCCCTCTTCTACCTGTGGGGTACCTATTTTGATTATATATAACTCTGTTAGGAAAAGCAACATTTCTCCTAGTTTCTTCATTTAAAAAATATTTCTTCTACCTGAATCATTTGAGATTTCAGTCTTTGATCTCACTAATTCTTCCATACGGTCTGTTGTATCTCCAGTGCTTTCTATCTCATGTTATTGAACTCTTCAACTCCAGAATTTGACTTTTATTTAGGCTTTTAATATCTTTGGTAAAGTATTTGATTTACTCATTATTTCACTCCTAAGGTAAGTGAACCTTGTTTTCTTATAGCTCATTGAGTTTCTAGTCACCTATCCAGCTACTGTGAATTCTCTTAACAGATCATAATCTTCTGTGACTTTTTGATTTTTGAAGAATTGCTTTGATTAATAATTTGTTTTTGCTGGTTATGGGAAGTTGCAAATATCTTTATTTCAGTACAGCTTTATTTTTATCCTAATAATCCAGCTGGTTAACTAGAGGACTTTTGTTTTCTAGTAGGTGGCGCTATAACACACACTATTTCTCTTAACCAAATCCTGTCTGGCTTTGAAAATTGGCACTCTGCCCCCCCACCCTACTCTGCCCCACCCCTACCCCTTCTTTCTCTGCTGGGGGTGTGGGTGAGGTGCTGTAGTCACTGTTTATGCTTCTAGGGCCTCTGGTGCCTTGCCGCTACCACTGTCACTGCAGTTTGGGTAACATCAGCCAGTTCACTGAGGTGGTGGGCACCACTTGGTGACAGCTAGAGTAGCCGACCTTGTATTTGGTGCATCACTTCTCTGCGAGCACCACTGTAGACAGTGAACTTGAATCATGCACCCTATCTTCACTGTTGCTTGATTTCTAATGGCCGGAGTTGTGGGCCCCCCATAATCCAGGGTGAACCAGGATCAAGGTCACTACTGCAGTCACTACTGGGGGGTTTGCTGGAGCTGCGGTTGCTGCTATGAACAGGGGACTGGGGTTGTGGGTGCTGACTTCATTGCTGTGTAGTTCCTTACCGCCTCTGTAGGTTTCAGTTCACTATTCAAAGGTTTAGTACTCGTGAGGTTATAATTATTATAAGTGGTTTTCTTCCAAATATTAAGACTTGTGGACAAAATTAAAATTCTGTACTTGAATACTGTAAGCTTTCCCAAAGTGTATTACAACAAATAACAAACTATCTAAATGCTCTGCAAAAGTGATCTTTGGTAAAAGGAAAAAAATATATCAGTTTTTTTGAGCTTTAGTAAGAAGGATCTGAAAGGATCTGAAAAGTCCTTCAGAAAGAATATTTGCTGTTTAATTCCTGTGTTTCTCATACATGCAGACCACACCCCAAGGAAAGTTTTCCAAGAAAGATAATTTGGAAAGCAAGTCCCAATAATTTGTAAGTTAATGTGAATGTAGTCTTATAAAATTGATGACATTCAAGTAGTTGGTCTTTACCAATTTTACTAATGTGTCTACTAGCACATGTATATCCTCTATTACAGCATTTCTTATTTTATGCATTCCTTTTATTCTGTAGTTTTAGCTGATACCTAGCATCTTCTCTTTTTACATTTTCCTAGGGTATTTAATTTGGGTACTAGCTATTGCTGCTGATTCTTTAAATTTAATGGGGAATCCTTCTAATAAGTAGAGTTTTTCTTTGCTGACCTGTGACAACCCATTTAGTCTATTTATGTTAAAAACAGCAAACTATGTATATCACTTTGGTCCTTGGACTTCCTGAAAGTTGATTTTAATTTGGGTGGGGGTATATAACTATATTACGTTAATCTCAACAAAGAAATCCATAGACCTAAGGTCCTTAAGCCTGGCATTAAGGCAATTTAAAAAATCTCTTCTTTGGGCTTTTGAGACAAAAATGCAAGGCTGTAGAGATGCATGATTAAAAATGTGTTACTTAGTCATTAATTTAGGGTGTTCTTGGTTGCAATGATTAAGATTTGTTTCCCTCAATGATTCACTGAACTTTAGTGAAAAGTCATCCTTATTCATGATTTCATACCAATTGTGGTAAGTCACAATTACCGCTATTAACTGTAATTTGAAGTGACCAACTTCTGTGTGGAAAATGAGGCAGATCAACAGGCCAAAGACAATAGGAGATTTTGAGCAGCCTAATAGTCTATTAACTTATTTAGAACGTCAGATTCACATACTCAGTCTAAGAATACACTCTCACGAAAGAGTAAAAGCTAAAAAATTTTGTTCATGGTGTACACCCAATCATTTATATTAACTGGCCAATCTGTTTAAAGGTAAATTTAAAAAGGACAAGGCAATACATTTTCTGTGTGTTTCTCTAGACTAGTTTTAAATCTCTAAGAATCTTTCATGGTTGTTATTTCTTTGATTTTGTACTTGCCTGTGATGAGTTTTAATTATGCAATATGAGATCACTTGAGTTTATAGTGCTTGATTATGCAGAGTACACTGAAAGAGGTATCTGGCATAATTTACTTTATTAATTTGAAATTTTTTCTTTGAGCTTCTTTAAAATAATTAGCTAATTACTCAGGAGGAGAAACACATTTCTCTATAGTTATTATAAAGTTCAGGTCAATCAAATACACGAGGTGGATTTCAGTAATAATACAATATAGTTTTATTTTGAATTGAAGCCACAACATTTTCAGAGGAAGTGCAGAAATTATTGTAAAACACCATTTTAAGATTTGCTATTACTTAGATCATTCTCATAAGATTTTCTATTTCTAAGAAAAAGGTAGAATTTCTATAAGCTTATTTGCAATTTTTATAGTTAGAAAGCAAGCATGTAAACTAGTATCTTTCCCCTGCTCATTGTAAGACTTGATTTAGCTTTTACATTCCTCGCCTACTTTAACTGTTCTTCTATTCAGCTTAAGGTACTGAATGCAATTGCGGTTTCCTTCTGCAGGGTAAGTTAAAAATGACATACCATAAGCTTTTTGGTTAGCACATCTTAAAAAAGCACTATTATGTAGGCATGATGAAATCATCTAAATGGCTTCTTAGGTTTCTAACATTATTTTGAACTATTTCTTGTCTCTTGTCCAGAAACCTATTAATCATGTCATAATTTGATATATGCCCCAAACTATTCTTTTCCTAGAAATTTAAAGGACTAAATTGAAATTGTAGAGTAGGAATAGAATCTAAGCATAAACCAAGAATCATACTGTACAAATCTAAGTTACCTTGGTTGTCGTTATTCACTTGAATAAATATGAAGTACTTTTTTAGACTAACAGAAGAAATACTACTATAATAGCTTTATGAAGGACCAATTTCTATGCACCAGGTAGATAAATAATATTTTATTAGCTTCTCTGTTGGCGTCTAGTAATGAAAATGAGGTACAAGTTCAAATAAAGGTGGAAAGGTCAAATTCATTTAGCAAATATGGTATTCCATTAAAGAGAAAGCACTATGTTATTTTTCAAGTCAGTGTTGTATACCGATAACTGCATTTATTCACTCAAGCAGTTTTATTGCAGGAAACATATGGGTAATGTTCTGCTCTCCCAGGAAAGACCCTGAAGTCATATGTCTATATCCAAATATGGCATATACTTGTGTCAGCAGTTCACCTAAGCCAGAGCAAAGCAACCACATTGTGTCCTGTTTTGCCAACACTCTAGTCATAATGACATAAGCATGAGTATTGTTCAGCAGAAGTTACGTTTCTATAAATTAGTGGAAACAATTTTATGGCAGATTGTTCTCCTTGAGTATACTTTGATCTGTATCTTTTCCTCTCAAGCTAAGCATGGGTTTTCCACTATTCACACAAAACATAAATGCTAGAAACACATAGGCTGATACAAATGCAGTGAACACACTTTGAGGCATAAGCAGTACTTTTAGTAAGCCTCCATTTGTCAGTATTATCTTGCTCTTATAGTGGCCAGTGACTTTAGACAGTGGGGGAACTTGAGGACTGTTTTCTTTTTCCCCAATTTATTCTCTAATGATTCATCCCTATTATCAAGAAAAGAGCAGGATTTCAGAGCTAGACTTTATGGATAGTCCACTGAATAGTCTTAACTAAATAGCCAGTGTAAATCAGTACTTATATTTTAAATATTACTCAATTTTAGGTCCACTTAGGTTTATCAGTAGTTTTTAAAATTAGTAGTATTTGAGTGAGTGAAACTAAGATTAATGACCTCAGAGGAACACAGAAATCTACCCATAATTGCACACATCTTGTTGCTATTCCTGTTCCAGGCACACAGCTGAAAAGAGTAAGGGGTCCTTATGTTTCCTTGTCCATGAGTATATTACTGAAACTTATTCACAATTTTTTTTTTTGCTGTAATTATTTTGGGATGTCTTTATTTTAACAAGAAGACATTGGCTTTAATTAGTGAGGGCTGCTTGAATGTTTTGCTGAGACCTCAGTCATAAATGAAGATAAAACAAGTTTAAGGGAAAGAGTAGACTCATTTCCATACAAAGAAAAAATAAAAACCTCAACATATTGAATCTCCTAAATAAGCAAGATGGCCAATAAACACAGGTTAAGTGTCATGGAATACTGATGAATATTCATTGGAGGTATTCTTTCTTTACTCACAAAGACTATATGTTCTGAGCAGCAATATAGCAACACCAAAAGCCAAGGTAAAGTAATTTAAATATATTTCAAAATTACACAACATAAAATTGAAAAAAAAATTGAGATTTAATAGTCAGGGTTCGGGGCAGTCCACCCCAAAAGGTTCCAAATCGGAATATATACTTGTGTCAGTAGTATTTAATTCTAATTTAAAATTTCTTCAGAGACAGCTGAAGCTGGACTTTGACCTTTTATATCACACTAGAAGTACGAAATAAATCTCCTTTGTGACAGGCACTGTCCGTGTATCAGGAGGGAAGAAGACACTTATCACCAGGCAAGGTATTTTGGATCTGTTTGAATTATGAAAATAAACCTTGTAGCATCTTGCTAAATTAGAGTATAAACCAGTATGCCAAGAGTTGTCTAAAAAGTGCATAAACGTTAACTCTGTTGATTTGTCCACATCCCTAAATTGATCTTTTTCTCCTGTTACTATGTCTTGTGTCAAGTTATTTTCCAGCTACTAAGCACCACAGCTTGGTGTGGTGGGTACGTTACACCACCCACTGGGTAACACTTGCTTCTCAAACTCCTGCAGCTAAGCAATCTCAGTGGGACTTCTGACAAAGGTCATGCATAGGTAAGTGTTGTGCTGACAGCCTTCCAGTGGAAGCAGAATGAGAATTTCCTTTTCTGCAAGAGAAAAAATTAGGTTGAACGAGTTCCTGGGTTTACTGATTCTGGTTCTTGTGGTCTGAGTGCTCATGACCTTCCTGTATGCCATCTTTTCCCTTAGGTTTAAGAACTGGGGAATAAAACAATTGGTTCAAAGCAGAAGAAAAAATGTCATTCTTGGTGCTTTGAAATAGCTCTTTAAGACAAGACCTATCATAATAACCATTTCTTTCATAGGCAAATTCTGGGAGTGAAATTCTGTAACTTTGGCCACCCTTACTAGTTGAGTCACTATTTGAATTCTTCCAGCCCTACTGGTTTAGCTGGAATCTGATAGTCAAGTATTGACCAAAGAAAAACTGCAGAAGCCCCACTAAGGGAAATTCCTCTGCAGTTGTGTGATATACTGGGAAGGAAAATATAAATAGTATTATCCTCTCTTTTTATACTGAAATTCCTAGGAGGAAAGAAACAACTTGCATTATTTCTCTAAGAGTTGTAAATTTTATGTCTTTGAAAAGTAAACAAGGCTACTCACGAAGACTAAAGAAGAAAGCCTTATAAAAACTGTAAACAGCTATAAAGCACTCACTTTGCCCAAAAATGTTACCTTTCATAAAGTTTGCTTACTAAGGGCAAATGGAAAAAGCCTTCTCTGCAAATATTAATGAAAGGCTTTAGTCATCTAAACATAATACCTTAAGCAAAATTTGAATCTGTGAATTATAAGGACTGTGACGTAACACAGGCATTTAGAAGCAAGGTTTTAGCCCCTCCCTTTCCCCCTTCCAGTAACTCTGAAAAAATGCACAGTCCAAAGCAAAGTGCCCCAAGCCATATCAGTTTAGACCCAAATCTTTTTTTTTTTTTTTTAAAGATTTATTTTTTTTTTTATTATTTTTACATACAAGCTGGGGTACAGGCCAGAGGTGTGGGGCGGCGAGAGGGTTCACCAGAGACAGAGCGGGTAGCAGAACAGGCAGATCAGAAGTACACTGCTAAGGGGAGCAGCGGGCGAGGCAGGAGAGGTCTGCCCCACCATGTGGGATTCTCCCTGGCCGGGCGTCGAACTCGCGTCGCCGCTGCCGACAGCTCCACAGCGCAGCACTTAACCGCTGCGCCACCAGGGAGGCCCTAGACCCAAATCTTACACTTGGCATTAGTTGTAAAACTTCTCCTTTGTCGCTTCACCAACAGGATGTTAAAGCCCAGTGATCGTGGTAAACAAAACTGAACATAACCTGTTCAGTGCCGTGTTTGTGAGCCCCTTAGAGCAGCAGCCTTGAGATCTGAGGTAGATTCTCTTCTGAACCTGCCTGCACTCACTCGAGTGCCTCCTCTTAACTACAGTAAAGTTGCATTTCTAGCCCACCCAATGACTTCAGCATGAACTCTTTCCTACACAGAGGTCGAGGATCTCCGGTGTCCCTCAGCACCCTTGGGCCCTATTATTGTGGCAAGCCAGCCAGGAGAATGTCTGTGTGGTGAGCTATTCTCCCTTTGTGTTCTGCCTCCTGCTACTATTGACCTCCAGTCTTTCTATCCTTGCTGCCCCAAGTTTGCCTGGGGCTGCTCTGTGCTGGGCATGCACTTCCCCAGTACCTACATGCTCTACTCCCGCACAGCCTTCGGGTCTCTGCCGAAGCATCATCTTCTTACAAGGCCCTCTCTGACCTCCTCAGCTCAGCATTCCTACTGCTGAGGCCCTTACCCCACTGCAGTTTTATTTTTTTTATTTTCTTTTTTTTTAAGATTTATTTATTTATGCATACAGCTGGGGTACAGGCCAGAGGTGTGGAGTGGTGAGAGGCTTCACCAGAGACAGAGTGAGGAGCAGAACAGGCAGATCAGAAATACACTGCTGAGGGGAGCAGCGGGCGAGGCAGGAGAGGTCTGCCGCACCATATGGGATTCTCCCCGGCCGGGCGTCGAACTCGCGTCGCTGCTGCCGACAGCTCCACAGCCCAGCACTTAACCGCTGCGCCACCAGGGAGGCCCTTTATTTTCTTACATTGTTAATTTTAAGACAGTATTTGATCTCTCCCCTCAGGTGTAGTCCCCATAGTTCTGCCACAGCACCTGTGTCCATGACCCCAATTCCTTATGATTTTCACTCACCTGTAGATCTAAGGTTGGCTTGTAAGTTTTGTCTTTTGCTTGACCTTTTATTTGGTTTTCCTCTACTCCACAGATAAATGAAACCATCTGGTCCTGCTTCAACTTTCATTTCCCCCTTGACTGTGGGCATTTATTGGTCTGCCTCTGCTTAGTCTCTCCCTTCAGTAGATTGTGCACTCCTTGTCAACAAGACCTTTGTTTGACTCATTGCTACATACTTAGCCCTAGTATAGTAAGTCTAGTACAGTGGCTGGCCCTGGATTCATGTTTAAAACAAATTTGTGGATTGAATGAGTAAAAGAGGGGGGGTCTTCTCATAATCCTGGCCCAACTGTCTCAATCGTCTTCATGGTTCCTCTTGGTCTCCTGCTACTGTTGATCAACCACAGGGAATCTCTTCAACCTGCCCATCTCAAAAGTAGTCACATACACCATTGGAATCTTGTGGAAGAGCATATTTACATGCAGGAAGGGGTGTGCAGAGGGTGGGGGAGGACAGGATACACAATAAATGGACATCAGGTACAGGTAAGAACTGGAAAACCATAGAAGCATGCGAGGAAAGTGAGATGAAAAGGAGAGGGGCACCGGTGACTGGATGGTGTAGCTGAGTCCTCCTTCCCTCCTTGAGAAAGAGAGTGCAAAAGAGATAGATAGAGAGATAGGTAATGAGAGTTAGAGAAAGATGAAAAAGGGAGACAGGGAAGAGGAAAATAGAAGATAGGAGAGAAGAAAAGAGATACAGGGCAAGAAAAAGAAAGATGGTGAGAGTTAGGAAGAGAGTGAGAAAGATACGGAGAGCAAGAAAAGAGTGAGCGATGAATATATACATAGGAAGAGAGAGAAAATTAATAGAAAAGATGGTAGATAGAGATAGTTGATAAAGACAAATAGGCTAACTGAGAGAGAAATATATGGAGTGAGAGATAGAGGAGAGCATGGAAACGAGATAAAGAGAGGGAGAAAGACAATGAGAGCTAGAAATATACAGAGGAAAAAGAAGTAGCTAGTGGGAAGGAGAGAAAGAACATTAGGGATAGCTATAAAGAGACAGAAATGAAGAGAGAATGATTAGCAGATAAAGTTATAGATAGAAAAAAACTGCTAGTATAAAAAAATGCAACTATACCTTATAAAAGAAAAAGTACATCTCCGTGAAGGAAAATGGTTTAAACTGGCAAACAAATGCTACTTTCATCACTTTTATTCAGAATGAGACGTAGAAATAACAGTTGTCTCATTTGGATTCTCTGAAACCTGTGAATTTTAGCATTAATATGAACTTTTTTTTTTTTTTTACATACAAGCTGGGATACAGGCCAGCGGCGTGGGGCGGCGAGAGGGTTCACCAGAGACAGAGTGGGGAGCAGAACAGGCAGATCAGAAACACACTGCTGAGGGGAGCAGCGGGCGAGGCAGGAGAGGTCTGCCCCACCATGTGAGACTCTCCCCGGCGAGCGTCGAACTCGCATCGCCGCTGCGGACAGCTCCACAGCGCAGCGCTCAACCTCTGCGCCACCGGGGAGGCCCTAATATGAACTTTTAAAGAGGGGTCCTGTTGATAGATTCAACACCACTTAAGAGAAAGAAAAGCAGCTGCGACACCAGGCTTACTCCTCCTCCAGTGACTTTAGCCAAACCTGAGCGATACACAGTCGGTTGCTGGTGACTGTCCTGTGGGCTCTGTGCGCAAACACTGTGAGCAAAGCAAAGGGCTAAGCAGAAAATAGTAATGCTCTTTCACAACACAGTCTAGCCGCAGTATACACTAGAGAACGGAAAATGGACAGAGAGAAAACCTTAACATAGGATGCTTAACTGAATTGGGCTCTCTGGTAAATGCTTTCCCTGGAGGACAAGATAACCCCTTGGGGTCAGGGCATGCTGTATTTTAAAAGGGTGACTCCGGCAGCACAGATGTGAGCCTAAACTCCTTGTCTTGTGCTATGTCGCCTAGGCCTGGGCACTGAGGACGAAGACTCCTTACCTCAGGAAGTTGAGGTCCCTGCAGCCGGCTTGGGTGGAGGCTGCCTCGTTCACCACAACAGCTGCTTGGCTCTGCTCCAGGGCCTGGACCATCGGTGAGTCTCTGTCACCTTCCAGCTCTGGGAACTAGACTCTCTTCACCTGTCGTTGTTTTTCTCTTCCTCCACTCTCCTATCTGTCTTCTTCTACAGTCTTTAAGCCCCTTATTTGTACTCTTGTGTTCCAATTTTTTGGCCAACAACACATTTCCTCTATCATATTTATCCTTGGGACTTACACTACTGTCACTGTGGGAACGGCTGGCAGTCCCATTCCCTCAGCCCCTACCTCAGCAAAATCATTGGGGTGGTGACTGAAGCAGGGAGGGTAAACAGCTTGCAGCCCCCAGGTGGCTGCAGGATAAAGAGCTCTTGTATTTCCGGACATGGTGCTCTGAAACTTTCTGCCAATTCAGACTCCTGAACTTTCTCCCCTTGAAGAAATCTAATGAAGACCAAGTGGTGAGAAATCTTACTGTTCTTTAAATTTAAACTGTGTAGAAAAATCCTCATTTCTCTTGTTTCCTTAGTCTTTAAAAAAAGGCCACCTGCAGACTGTTTTAAGAAATAGATAAACCACATTGGATAGCAGTAAGGATGCTTATTGGTTTATTGAAAATAACTTCTAAATTGTTCATTGGGCCTGTAAAAATTTTTAGGTTTTGACATCTAGGTTTCTTTAAAATTAATGATGAAAAAAGATGTATGGAGAGGAAATGTGGCTTTTTGTGAACTGAATTCCAAACCTCCGATTTCTGATTAGGGTCACTGAAAAGCAGAGTAAGTCATCTAAAGCTATTCCCTCTCTTCTCCTCCTCAGGAAAGGGCCTGGTTTCAGCAAGGAGAACAGAAAGAAGGACTTTGGGAAACAATCTGACTTTTCTCTGCTCATCTTTAAAATGGTTCTAAATGGACCTAGCATTTAAGGATTTTAGCTTCCATCTCACATTGGAAACCTCCTTGACACAGAACTATATTTGGAGAATGTAGCTAAATGAATATATGATACGTAACTTAAAAATTTAATTTACTCAAGTCATCAATCTTTGTTTTAAAAATAAGTATGACTGGTGAAACTGTCCACCCATCTAAAATCTCTTCAATGGAAAAAGAAATATGGCTTAGGACTAATCTAATGCCCTACCTTAGAACAAAAGGGTCATTTCTTGGAAATAAGAAAACCTTTCCTTAAGTTTTTATCTAAAGGAGTTAAGAAACTGCTTAGAAATTAAATTAATAAAAGATCTCAGTGTCTTGACAAATATTTCCTAAAATTAGTACACATGACCTGTGGGGAGCGGCCGCACCCATAACATGGCGCCCGCTGTATGAGGAAGTAGGTCCGGCAACCAGTAAACAAGAACACGGCGGACGCGTGCTCGCCGCGTGATAGGCGCCCATCCGAGCGGTGCGCGCGTGATCAGCCCACTGATTGGCCTAGAAAAGGTTCCGCTTTCTTTCTCATTGGTTCAGCATACATATATATACATGTCTGATATACGCAATAAAGGAGAAGCTTTTGAAGATTACCTCGGTGTCGTGTCTGTTCCTGCCGGACAGGAGCAAGCGCGCGACAGTAACCAAAATTAAAAAAAAAATGAAGAGATCTTTGTGTCTATTGCCTCTGGAGGGTTATCATATTAGAATTGTTATATAATTATAAGTGGCACCTATATAAATTCTAATGTATTCAAAACTACCAAAAATTTTGAGATCACAGTGATGTTTTTGGTAAATGAGAACTAGTAATCTATGCCCAAAAGTTTCACTTTGAGATTTAAATAATTTGCACAGCAATTGAGTTTTATATAAATAAGATGCCAACAGAAAAATAAAGCAGTATCTTAATAGCTTCTACAGAATGCTAGTAGTTTTTTTTTTTTTTTTACAATATTTTAGTCTTAGTTATTTATAGCAATGATCTGATTTTGTTGAAAATCACAGACCTTAAGAGATTTCATAGACAACCATTTCTACCTAATTTCAATGGGAGCAATGCCTTCTTTGGATTTACCTAGGATGATAATTACAGATTTGGCTTCATTTGTTTAAAAGTAACTCTCAATAAATGTCTTTGTTTAGTTTCATAAGCTTCTTAGACTAAAGACCTTTTTCAACGCTATCAGCAATTTGGGAAAATAAAACTTTTAGAACACAGATTAAACATTTATTTTTATTCTCTGATGCCTCCAAAACTTGGAAACAGTATTCATATTCTCATGGCAATAAAGCTATATCAGTTCAGTAAAAATCTCCTCTTAGAACCCAATTGGAAACATGGTTGTGTTATCGACACTTTGATTTCAATTTCATATTTGAGGACATGCAAACACAGCTCTAAGGAACTAAGGTGGTTTTCATGGAGTCAGTATATAACTTTGGGAAAACCAGCTTGGTACTTTCTTCCAGGTTTCCAGCAGCCTTACCTGGTAGCAGGCTGAAAAATTCAGGATATTTTGGGAACCTTGAGAAGAGAGTAACTGATCCAAATTTACTGGTTTTGCAGACAAAGTCTAATGGTGAAATTCTGGCATTATTTTAGAGCCTCAAGAGGCTTTTAAGAAATTCAATTCCCTCAGTTCCAGCAAAGCAGATTTAAAAGAACCTACATCATTAATCACTGTTTTTGCTTTACTTAATAACAGACCCAACTTACTCAAATTAGACATTTTGTGCAGGCAAATTAGTTTCATAGTAATTTTGTTTGATAAAAATAAGGTTGATTATGAGGAGAAAAACTGTTTCAGTAATACACATTTTGGTTATTAGACTCTACTGCTATTGTCTTTGAGATTTTTGTTTTGGGCCTGTAAGCGTTACTAGATTCTGAATTCTTAAAGCTTTCTCCAACATCAGGCTACAACTCTCCAAACTACTGTTTCCAAGTTTTCCTCTGATACTTTTGAAATGATGTCACTGAAAACTAAATGTCCCCATTTCTAAAACAGTACAAGCAAAAGTGAAGCAACATACAAACTTCAGAGAAATCGCGATCGTCACCCATGGACAGTCTTCATGCCGACTGCTGGACAACACCTGATCGGAAACTTTCAAACTGCAAAAGGTGCTTTGAACACGGTACCTAAAGTCTTCAACTGGGTACCTTCAGGACTTGAGTGGGTTTATAGTTTACTCCAATCATTAATATTTTTCTTTTGCTTCCACAGAAATGCTTCATCTTAACTACCTGCTTGCTTACAACATAGAGACAACTTTGGAAACCTACCTGCAAGAAAGTTGCTTCAAACTGACAACTATTTCACTGTACTGACCTACTATCTGGACTCAGCATGGTATGGACAATTTACCAACTCAGTAATGTGTGGAAATTCCCAGAAAGTTTCAGGGGAGGGCACTGTCTGGGCTTCCGGCAGACAGTTCCAAAATGTGCAATAGTGGCACATTGAATAAATTAAAATTACTTGAGAAATAGGTCAGAAAAATTTCTGAATTTAATTACCTTTCAACCATAAGAGAAAGATTTTTCTCCCCAACAACACAAAAGAAAAACAAAACATCAGGAATCCAGAGAATCTTAAGCAATTATTCAATTGAGTCAGCATACACAAGCTCATAGTAATCTAGAAGAGACAGGCAAATTCTTAGAAATATACAACCGTCTGAAACTGGATCAGGAAGAAATTAAAAACATGAACAGACCTATTACAGGCAAGGAAATTGAGCAGTTATCAAAAGCCTAGGACGAAATAGATTTACTGGTGAGTTCTCCCAAGCATTCAAAGATGAGATAATACCTATCCATCTCACTTTTCCAAAAATTGAGAATGATATTTTCAAACACATTTTGAGGTGAACATTACCAGAATATCAAAACCAAAGACAACACACACACACACAAAAACTACAGACCAACTTCCCAAATGAACACAGATGCCCAAATCCTTGACAGGATCTCAGCAAACAGAATTCGATGCATTAAAATGATCATACACCATGACCAAGAGGGATTTATTCCAGGGACACAAGGGTGGGTTCAACATCCGAAAATAATTAACATAATTCACCACAACTATAGGAAAATAAAAATCATATGATCATATCAATAGATGCTGAGAAAGACTCTAAATGGAATATATCTCGACATAATAAAAGCCATATACGACACAGCCAGAACTAACATCATGTTCAATGGTAAAAAACAAAGCTTTACATTCTGGTGGGATATAGATAGGCCCAGTCCCTATGAAAAACAGTATGGAGGTTTCTCAAAAAAATGAGCCATTTTGAAGGGAAATATATTTCTCTAAGACAGAGGTCTTATTTTCTATACAAATGTTACATGGTGATGGTTTTTATTCCTTCATTTGAAATCTATTTATGATGGCTTAAACATCATTCCCTTTGTCCTGTACACTTGAAAGTGAGTCAAACCTTACCAAAAAAAAGCATTTAGATCACCTCAATGAATATATTCTCTGGACAAGTGATATCGTGGAAATAAGCAATTACGCTTGTTCACAAAGTAGTATTCAAAAATAACTTACGCTGGCCTGTGACTAAACTAAAATAGACTTGTTTGGTGCTTAAAAATCAAAACCCAAGTCCTCTAATTGTTTTGATATGCTTAACTTGTCATGCAAGTAAGATTTGCTAGTGATATTTGCATATGTAGCAATATATGAGCTTAAATTAGAATAAAAACTGAATCTTCTGATTTTTTTGTTGACACTCACTTAATTGCCCAAACCAAAAATTGTTAACATTTATCAGTTAAAATTTTTCCATTAATTTTAATAAAGTTGAAGAATATCGCTCTTATCCTAGTAATTTTTAAATGTTAAATGAAACAGTTATCTAACATAAAGAAAACATCCAGAATTTTCACTAGTTGTTTGTATCTTCAGTGTTGAGATAAGAGTTTGAAATCAAGTGTTGTCTATTTTTTTTTCCCCACGTGGAAACCAACACTCAAAGGCATTAAATAATTTACCCATTTACAATGAGAGTCCAAACTGTTCCCTTCATCTCTTCACTCCCAAACCAGTTATCTTGCCCTGTCATCCTATGCTCTCTTAATTAGAATTCAGGAAACACAGCCTTGAACATAGAAGTTATGTGTGATTAATTTAGAAATGTCTTTCTCCTAAAAGTTGTTTAGCCTGAAGTGTGAAGTTTCCTTAGAAACCAGTTAAAAGTTGCATAAATTGGACTAAATAGTTTCTAATTCTCTAGCAGGTATTGATTTGCACTGTTAATAAATGTATCCTCTAGAGAATCCTGATGTGAACTTTGAGTGCTAGAAGTCGGAAAAATAATTCAGTTTCCTAAGAATTCAAACGCAATGCTAATATGTAAACTTCTTAATCACAAGAAACTAGCTTTTAAAAGTCATGGATTTGTTTTTGGGGAAAATTGAGCAAGCAGCCTAATCACAGTGTGTCTGCATAAAGAAAAGACTTCTCTGGCCTCCCTGGTGGCGCAGCGGTTGAGCACTGCGCTGTGGAGCTGTCGGCAGCGGCGATGCGAGTTCGACGTTCAGCCGGGGAGAATCCCACATGGCGCGGCAGACCTCTCCTGCCTCGCCCGCTGCTCCCCTCAGCAGTGTATTTCTGATCTGCCTGTTCTGCTCCCCACTCTGTCTCTGGTGAACCCATTCGCCACCCCTCGCCTCTGGCCTGTACCCCAGCTTGTATGTATTAATAAATAAATCTTTAAAAAAAAAGAAGAAAAAAAAAAGACTTCTCACAGAGCATCTCAGGGTTATCTATGAATAGCCACCACTCTCACCACAGTGCTCCCACAGCCATCATTTCTTTTTAATTTATGAAAGGAAAGAATAGAAGATTGTTTTTTTCTAAGCACATTTTTGAAAAACTAAGGAATTATTTTCACTTGGATATGATTAGATTTTCAAAACATAAGATTACTTTTTAGAGTGAATCTGTGGGCTGTTTCTACAGATCATTTAAAGTGGTGATCATTACTATTATCAAAAAATTAAACTCACTACTTACCTTCTAAATGAATTGTGCCCACTTGATTTGACCACTGGACTTCAAGACTTCCATTCCTTTCTATGCTACATACAACTCCAAATATTAGGGGAAAAGAATGACTTACCGTTATGATGGGAATCTCCTTTGCTCTGCTATCATCCTTAATTATATACAAAAGCAGTATGACACAGTACTGTAGCAACAAAAACTAGCAACAAACCACAGATACTATTTTTTGAGTTCCCTCTATATCAAAAATGGTGTGAAATGTTTTGCATATTTTATCTTCACCTTTAACAAAGTCCTATTGAGATCATCATGGACAGACAAGCAAAACTTGAACCTGGGTATGTAATACTCCAAACCCCATGACCTCTACCATCTATTCCTCCAGAACTTCTTACTGTTTGTAACATCCAGGGCAACACCGACGTTATTAAAATATAATTTAAGACTGTACAGAATGATTCTTACCTTAGACCAGTCACCCATTCGCCACACATAGCATTTTGAGTAATCCTCACAGTCCTCAGCCTCTCTGGGTCGGGTGGAGAGGACGCATTTCTTTCTAGGGTTAGTACACCTCACAGTCCGATGGCGTACGCCTTTGCCACACTTGACTGAACACTGGAAGAGAGTATCAGAGTTTAGATTGTTGGATAATTAGAGATTTAGAACAATTAAATTACATTAAGTACTGGTTCTAGTTATATCTCGTACACGCATCACATACATAAAGACCAGGTAAAAGAAGAAAGGACACTGTTTAGGCAAAAGCTAGACTACCTCTCAGTATCACCAACCAGATGGAGTGGGGGCACGGTGCTGGAGCTAGATGGGTTTCAGGAACATGGGACCATTATTACAGAGAGTAATACAACATAGGGGTTAATTACAAAAGACAAGTAATATACAATGATCAAAATGTAAACTAGATTGACATCCAACGTTTACATTGTGTTATGTGACGAAATCATTCGTTTTCGCTAAGATTTATTCTGCTCTAACCTTACAAAATGTTGGTGAAAATGACTATTACAGAATTTAATATAAATGTTTGTAAAAAATGACAATCTTAGCAAAAATAAAATGAATTGGATTACCTAATTATATATCCCTAGAAATCATCATTCTATGTGATTGTATAGATTGAAAATATAATTCTATTCACAAATAGCTCATTTGATGCTTTTTTTAATGATAGTATATAACTGATATGAAGATGGCTATATCTTCCAATAACCTTTTCAGTATGCAGTTTACTCATCTGTCACAACTGTTGAGGAATATTTGTAAAGGTAGGCGTCACAAGCATCTGTACATGGGGCCCACAGTGCGGGGTGGGGAGAAGATAGCAGTGATGAGGGAGCACAACTTCAGAATCAATTTATATTTGTGTCTGAAAAGGGTCCAAAGAAAGTTGAATATGTACTATAAATATAAAATATAAAGTATATAAATATACTTTAAATATAAGAAAAACTTGCATAAATAATTCTTATAATTTAAACTTGAATTTAAATACGTTGATGGGCCTCCCTGGTGGCGCAACGGGTTAAGTGCTGCACTGTGGAGCTGTCGGTGGCTGCAGCGCGAGTTTGGGGCTGGGGAGATTCCCACATGGTGCAGCAGACCTCTCCTGCCTCACCCGCTGCTCCCCTCAGCAGTGTGTTTCCATCCATCTTCCTGTTCTGCTTCCCACCCCCACTGTATCTCTGGTGAACCTCTCACTGCCCCACGCCTCTGGCCTGTACGCCAGCTTGTATGCATAAAATAAATCTTTTTAAAAATGTATTATGTGTCCACTCAATTGATTACAGTATAGACAGACTAAAGGATAAATATCCTTGGTTTTTTCCAACTTCCGTAGGAGGGCTGATGCCCTTTTGAATCAGAAAGATGGTATGAAGCAGATCATTTCAGAACATAACACAGAATGTTCTGACACAGAATGTCCATTTCTTATACAAGCTGAATCAGAAGAAAAAGAAACAGAAACGGGCACTTACCTCAGACCACACTCCCGCCTCCCACACAGTCATGCAGTCCTGGCCCTCGCAGCGCTGGCCAGAGGCCGGCTTGGGCCCCACACAGTCCCTTTCCTGGGCTCTGACCAGCGTCCCGTTGCTCAGCTGTTGGGTACAGGCCACTTGTCTGCTCTGCATCCCTTTTCCACAAGTTCTTGAACATGGAGTCCATTCTGTCATCATCCACCTAAGAGTAAAGCAGAATTCACTGAGAAAAGTGAAAAGGTCCCTACCTACTGTTAGAATGCAACGCAGTAATTTTTGAACCACCATTTTTCCAAGATGCCCATGTCTATTTCCTTTTTGCTTTGAGCCCTCCATGAAGAGAGTCATCTCAGAATCTTGCTCTTACCAAAATCTCAAAGTATCTATTAGAGCCTGTCTCTGGCGCAGTGCATTCTTTGCCCATCATGGCACACCATCTTGCCCTACAGTGGCGCCTGATAAAACTGCTAACATGTCTGAGTCATTTGTTCTTTGTTTTAAATCTTCACAATGACCCCGCATGTTAGGTGCACTGCAACTACCATGGCCATCTGCAGAAAGGGAAGCCAAGACAGAGAGGTTTGGCCACTTAACCAAGGGTCATAGGTTGTGGAGCCACCACTGAAAGAAGGCTGCAGGCTACACCACAGAGGGTCACGTGCTCACATTAGCGCCATCATAGAAGCCTGTCATTGAGAATTCCCCTTCACTTGGGGAAGCAGTCACCGCTGCATTATGCCTGTCACTCTCAACGAGATTTCTGTGTCTGGGACATGTCCTCCAGGAAGAGCTACATTTGCTGCTTTAGGCTGTCCCCTGACCAGCTGCAGTATATTCACTAGCACTGGAGTGACAGCCTCAGGAGGCTAGATGTGAGCTGCTTTCTTTTGAGAGGTCCTCGGGACTCTCCTATTGCTTCTGATCTTACTGATTCACCTAACATTTATGCATTTTAATACCTAGATGGAGACCATTTTCCAAAATACTAGGATAGGGATAGGTATCTGTAAAACTTCCATTTGTAATGAATTGGGGTCTCTCCTGAGGACCACTATTTCAAACATCCCCCCAAATTTATTTAAGGAAGGAACTGATGCTTGTATCAGAAATGGGATTCAGTAAATTTGGTATTTGCACGATTCCTGTTGATAAGACCTCTCTGCATTTCCCATTATTTAGACAACCTTGTAGGGGCATATAAATCTCCCAGTAGACTGTCTTCACATCCTCTTTTAGCAGACTGGGGCAGTTAGAACCTAAGCTAGGTCTGGGTTATTATTTGTTCACATTCTTGAAACAATACGTAACAGCTATTAAGTTTCCACTTTCTCTTTTATAAAAGTGTTTATTATTATACTGTCTGACATATAATGGGTACTAACTATATTATATTTATACTATTATAGTATATTTAGAAATGATTTATACCTCTTCAGATATCTCTCTGGTTTCATGTCACACTTGTTTAGAAGTTAAGCTATAAACTCAGCTTGCTCTCCAAACACCTCCTGGCACTTGTTTATAGATAGCCACTGCCCCATCCTGGACAGCCACCTCCATAGTCCCACCTAGAAGGGCTTCACCATTAACTCCCCCCCCCGCCCCGCCCCAGTGAATGTGTTCTCCACCCACTGTTATCTGGCTTCTAGTGCTTACAGGACACTAGATAATCCCCAGGGGGATGGAGGGGATTGAGCGCACAGCTTCAAGCCATAGGACCCTTTCCCCATGATTAGGATAGAAGCTCTTCAAAGGCAGAATTCAATGCCTTATTCCTGGCTGCATCCATACAACAAAATAGCTTCTTACCAATATTTCTTGAAATGGAATTTGTTTTTTCTTTTTTATAAACAGTTTAAATTCTTCCAATTTTATTTTGGCCCATACATTCTTGGCAGTGATCCAAAGTTTGAGAACGCCCATTGTCCTATAGCCCTAGTTCCTTCGCCTGTAAAGTGGGTTAATTCCTAATGATTTTAAGCGCCTGTTAATGAAAAAGACACACTTTTGCCATAACGCCTACACCCCAGCATCACCTCGCACAGGCGCTTGCCTGGTGGTCTGTCAAGAAAGATGCAGACTTACCATTTTCCTTTGGAGTTCCCTAGTGGAATTTTTCTAGAGTATCTCTGAGATTTATTTTAGTTCTTGCTCCTTTTTCCTACATGAGAATAACCAGGCCATAAGCTCATATATATATACACCTTTTCCCCAACTACAAAACTTAGAAAACACTACTGAAGAAAAGTATTTGCAATCTCATGGGGTTTCATATTTAAAAATTAAATTTCAGATAATCTTTAGTGTAAGTTATTTTTCATTCTTGTGAAATCTCAAAATTAAGAACTAAAATAAATTTGTTTTAAAATTCATCTAATTTGAAAGTATTTAATTTCCTTGTCCTTTTTACAGTGCTGTGTACTAGTGGATTAATATATATTTGGCACACAGGGTTCCAGAAAGTCATTTGGTAAAGTTTTCAATAAATGTGACTAGAAATCAGAATGTTTGTTTCTAGGGTGAAGAAAAGGAAGAGACAGGAAATATAAAGCTTGTGCTATGCCAGTAAGTCTTAGAAAATTTTCATATGATGACCCGTAATAACATCACATGTCCGTTTCTTACTTTCCAATATTTTGGTTAACCTTCCTGACATTGCTGCTTGGTCATTCAAAATACAATCTTGAAGAAAAGCCTTTATCTTTCCAGCTGCAAATATTTCTTACTCTGAAATGTAGTGACCTTTTAAAACTATTCATTTTACCAAGTCATTATTAAGGCACTCTTCCCCAACATAGCTGAGCTCAGGGCATTAAGAATAAATGGTATGTGATGTACACTCTGATCCTTCATGGAACCAATTAGGAAGAGACAAGTGTGCTTTACTCCTAAAATCCTGATCACTCAAGATTCCTGATATATTTCAGAATAATTTACTGCTCATTCAACCAAATGGAAAATTATAGAGTATATAGAACTAGTGTTATCTTGGAATATTTTGATAAGTGATTTAATACAAGATAAATTAGCATTTCAATATCTATTAAGAGAGAGAGATAATTTTTAGGAACTGTAAAAACAAAAAGAATCCAGGTTTATGGCTGACAAGACAAAGGCTAAAATCTCTGCTTCTTTATCTGGCACCTGAAATGGAAAGGACCAAAGGACTTGACTGTAGGTGACAATTCCCTGGGTCACCCCTCCTATTTTTACATTTCCTCACCAAAATTCTTAATCAGTTCCTATACTTACAGGGTCTGAAAAGCATGCAGGCAGGCAGGTACAATGGACATAACATTATTCAAAGTATTTTAATGTGCTTTTTATTTTTTGCACATTCTTTATTATTCCCTAACCTAGTATTTAGAAACATTTTTCCCCGGGCCCAAGGTGATGTATAGAATTGTTAAAATAGTAATGCAAAGGGGAGGAAAAGTTGATAAACAGCTTTTGAAACCTTACAAATATTGAATCTATAAGGTGCAAGTACTGAAATTCTATTTTGTGGTAGGAAAAAGGATTTCCCAAATTCTTTCTAGCCCTCATTAACATTACTAGACCCTGATCTGGAGAGCTTAAAAAATGAGTTCTGCAAGAAGCTAGAAATGAAAGGACTCAGGATGCCGGGCTGTATCCCAAGGGGGATGGCCTGGGGCTTAGGGCTACCAGAACGGAGCATCAGCCTGCAGGACACCAAATAGCAAAGAGATTATTTAAGATAGAAAAGCTTAAATACAGTTAATGGGCAACCTAGCTCCTCTCCCCTCCCCCCCCCCTTACT
Source organism: Scalopus aquaticus (assembly GCA_004024925.1). Taxonomy (NCBI): domain Eukaryota; kingdom Metazoa; phylum Chordata; class Mammalia; order Eulipotyphla; family Talpidae; genus Scalopus; species Scalopus aquaticus. The sequence goes on along the minus strand of PVIJ01002463.1, from coordinate 132,623 downwards.
ATTCATTGTGGTAGAGGGTTATGAAGGAGATTGTATCAGTGGCTGACCCTACAAAACTATAAATTCCTTGCATATCCGAGTTGTAGGATGTGTGACTTCACTGTGACTCCATTACAGAAGCAACTGTAAGTGAAGGTCAATTCTCTCACTTCCCAAGAACCCACACTGCACACTACTTCAGCGAACTGCAAAACCGTCTAGAGTGATAGAATACATACTTGGTGCTGATCAAAAAGACTATACCAAAAAAAAATGTGAAGCCAAGAATGTTTTTTTGAGAAAACAGACAAACCTCTAGTTAGACTAATGAAGATAAACATTAATAGACTCACAAAAGCTACAAGAGCCACCATGACAGCACAGAAATGGTCAAATTTCAAGATCAATACTATTTATTCAACAAATGAGTTGAAAAACTTATCACAAGTACGGACACTGAAACAGCAATGAAATAAATTTTCCCCCAAAGAAAAGCCCAGGACCAGACAGCTTTATAAATGAATTTTATCAAACCTTTATCAAAGAACTAAAGCCTATTTTGTTCAAGTTGTTTTTAAAAATACTGAAGAGGTAATACTCCCTTAATGTATTTGACTATGCCACTATTACCCTAACACCAAAACCAGGTGAAGATAGCACAAGAAAAGAAAATTATAGACAAATATCCCAAATGAACATTGATGCAAATATCTTCAACAAAATACTGGTAAATCCAATTCAACAGCATACCGCAGCCTCATGCAGCATCATCAAGTGGGATTTGCCCCAAGGATGCAAGGACGGCTTATAATGCATGAATCAATCAATGTAATACATCATATCAACAAAAGTAGATATAAAAAAATCATATAATAATATCATTAGGGACAAGAGAAAACATTTGATAAGAGCACCCATTTATGATAGAAACTCTAACGAAGAGAATAGAAGGAACCTACCTCAATATAATAAAGGCCACATGCAACAAACCTATTGCCAATATAGTACTTAATGATGAAAACCTGAAAGTTTTCCCGTTATGATTAGGAAGAAGACAGGGATGCCCATTATCAACACTACTTACTAGCATTAGACAATGCTACTAGTATTAGAGGCTTTGATGAGAGCTATTTCAGACAAAAATCGGAAATAAAGCGAGTCAGGCAGGAAAAGAAAGTCATCACTGTTTGAAGATGATATGATGTCATATGTAGAAAATTCTAAAGATTGCACCAACACATTAGAAACAAAAGATGAGTACAGAAAAGTGGCAGGTTACAAAATCTGCATACAAAAATCTGTAGCTTTTATATATACAAACAATGAACGAAAAGCAAAGGAAAGCAAGAATATAAGCCATTTATAATTTTTAAAATATATATTAAAAATCTTAGAGTCAATCCAAGGAAGTAAAGGGTCTGTACAATGAGAATGACAGGAAGCAAATCAGATAGTGACCTATGGAGATGGAGGGCTAGTCCTCACTCAAGGAAATCAATATAATCAAGATTACTATCCAGCCTAAAAAGATTCATAAATATAATGCAATCACCACCAAAATGCCAGCCATGTTTTTCAAAGATATTTAAACGAAAATATTGAAATTTATATGGAACCACAGAAGGACCTCAATTGCATCAACAACCATAAGACAAAGCAGAGAAATGGAGGTACCAAGTTACCTGACTTCAAACTTTAAAGCAGAGATACTAAAAACAGTATGGCACTGTGGCAAAACAGATACATGGATCAGTGGAATAGAATGGGAAATCTGGAAGTAAATCCACATACCTGTCAGTACTTAATCTATGACAAAACAGCTATGACTATAGAATGGTGAAGGATGGTCTCTTTAGTGAACAATGCTGGGGAAACTGGAAGCCACACAAAAAGAATGAAGTTGGATCGCTCTCTCAATCCATACACAAAAGTAAACTCCAGATGGAAGACAGACTTAGCTATACATGTAATATAAATGGAAGAAAAGACTGGTGATCTGTTCCAAGACATCAACGATAAAGATGATTTTTGGAGACAACTCCTATGACAAATGAAATAAAACCAAAACTAATCAACTGGAATTACCTCAAGTAAAAAAAACTACTACATAGAAAAGAAAATACAAGATTAAAAAGACATCTTACTGGCAAAAAAAAAAAAAAAAACCAGTCACAGAATACATAACTGAAAAGGGGTTAAAATCCAAAATATATAAAAAGCACACAAAAACTCTGAGGGTAAGCACCAGTCACTCAGAGAAATCTGATACTGGTATCCTGAGCCAGGTCCTCAGTCAGTTTTGGTCTGATTAACTAGTTTAATGAATTGCTGTTTTATTGAATTTTGAATTTGCTTCACAGTGGTGATTGTATTGTATCACTCTTGGAAAGACTGAGCACACTATTTTTGAGAAGCTAGGAACAAATAGGTACATCCAACCTAGTCACCAGATTTTTTGTAGAAGTCACCAACAGATTATGCTATAATTTTACCTCCTCCCTTCCTCCAAGTTTTCACACATGGAAAGCATAAACCAGGTAACTCCTAGTCTTCGTGCTCCAAACCACTTACTATCAAGCCAATGGTCTCGGGCTCTTAGACCTTGCACACTTAAAACTTTATACATTGTTACATAAGCCTTTGTACTGTCTTTCAGCTGGGATTCGATCTGTATTTGAGCTCGTCTTACATGACAGCAGCACCGTGTGGGAGAAGGTTACCTGGTCTGGCATGGCTGCTCATTGCACTTTCGAATCTGCGGCTCTGGCTTGGTTAAGTATTTGCATTTCTTGTTGTCCACGATGCTGATATTTTTGTTCATGATTTTTGTGCAAGACACTGTTGTCTTCCTTTCCCCTGAAAAGAGCAAATAAACATATAAAGCAATGTTAGTATAGGTCTTTACAGAATGCACTTAGGAGGCATGTACAGGCTTGTCATTTTTAAAATATATTTTAAACACATTTTAGATTAGATCAATAAAGATGAATTTATAATTTACATAACAAAATGTATCTCTAAGCTTAAGGAAGATGAACAGTAATGTTTTCCTCATTAGAAAGTGGCAACTTCTGTGTTACAAAGGAATTGTGGTAGCACAGCTGGACAAGAAGTTAACTGAAGATATGCTGTGAAGGACTGTGCCGTCTTTTAGTGCTAAAGGATGGGAAATCTCTATCTGCACAAAACCTATGTTCCTACGTGAAAAACACAGTGAATTGGTGGTGAGAAACCTATGGGGAATACACAATAGTGTAAAGGATATAAATTTAAAAAAAGAAAAAAAAACACAAATTGTGAGAGCACACTTGATCATTTGGCTATACATTATCAGTACTCTTTGGCAAGCTTATTTTGAGTACAACTCTGACCTTTTATTCTTACCGACTGATAAAGACCCCAAGAATTTTAGAAATCCTCATTGCCTAATAATTGTCCTGTTTGCCTAAAAAGAAAAACAAAAACAAAAACAAACAAAAAAAAAAAAACCATGGACTCCTAGCATTTTACACCAGATTTCAGGAAACTGGTATTTCTACTTTGTCTAGCATGATAGTCTGATTGTAAGAACGAAATATAATGATTTGTATTTTGTATTCATTTTGCTTAGAGCCTTATCGACAACTGTACACTTTTATTTATCTTGAACTTAAAAAGTCTACTAAATATGTGCTAATTCTGTTCTCCACAAATCTTGTATGTAAATTTCCTATGTGTAAAAAAAAGATAAATAACTATATGATTTAATAATTTAACTTGTTCAGCATTACAGAATCATTAATTCAGCTGACAATATTAAAGCTACAGGCATCATGAAGAATCAAAAAAAATCACCTCCTCTGCATCTCTAATGGAAGGTACATTAGTTAGGGTCCAGTAGCTGTCATACAATAACAACTAGGAAGTACAGAGTACTCGAGCAGGGCAGGTAACACAGGACGCCCTGGGCTGGGAGCAGAGATGCTGCTATCCTTAAATTAAGAGAAGTGAGAGGGGGCTGGTATCAAGAAAGGCTGAAAGAAAGGACGCAGCGAGAGAGCTACCTTCAATAATTTCTGGGTAACTTTTATTTGACATAAGTGGGCACTGGGAGAGACAAAGGAGTGGCCCCATCGAAGAGAAAAGAACAGGAACAGGTGCAAGATCACTATTTGATTCCTTTCAATAACCCAGTGAGCATAGTCCCACCACAAATTATAGCATGAGAACCTGTCTGTATACATAGGGGCATTAACAAGCATTTATATCTGTGGTGACTGCACGTCCTCAAGGCCATGTAGCTCTTCCATTCTGTCTTCTAGCACTGATGGCACAATGTTGGCCAAATTATTCCACATCTGGAGAATCTCAGGATTCTGGTATTGTGGTTTCTTCTACGGGACTTCAATACAGACAACAAAGTCCCAAAAGCAGCTAACAAGACCTTTCCCTGGAGTGTGAGGATCTTAAGGCGAGAGCCTTGAGATGGACATCTGGCCACAGATTAATACAAGTGCTCCTGAGGGCAGGTAGATTAGGAAAAGGTCATGTCTCCAGGGAGAAGAATTAGAAGAGTGTTTCATTCTCTACACAGAAACTGCCCTGCAGCAAGGTATTCAACTTAGCAAATGGAGCACAGGCTGCTCTGCCGTCCGAGGACATTAGCAGTGTGCTAGCTGCCTGACTGAAGGTGACGGCTGTGACTCAGAAGTCCTCTGGCCTGACCTGTGCAGCCTACCATGTCAGGCAAGCTGATGTGAACTTGCAGAAGAAAGGCCATCTGGCAGGCCTCAAGCAAGTAAGTGCTCAGGGGCTGGGCAGGCTGGTCCTTGACAGGTCTGGATGGGTGGGGTATGGCATCACACCTAATCACAGTAGGATTCAACACATACCAACTTCAAATACTTTTCAAATAAACTGCTAGAGAAGCAGAAATGACGTATGTTCTTTTCTTCTTTGTTCCTACAGAGAGAACTAGCTTCACAGAGAGTTGGGCGTTAAATAAATGTAAGAATTTAGGACAGAATTTTAAGTCAACTTCTTCCTGGTTTTCTGTGCATTAGGAGCTCCTTTTATGACCTGGTGCATATATTAAGAGGATACTATACAAATTTTGTATAATGCTAACATATATAAACACTATTTCTGCTTTATGCCTACCTAAAGCAGAATTAAAGTATTACTTTTATGAAATATAAATGTTAGTTCAAAAATCTAATTTCAAGACTTCAGAGTCACAAGATACTCTTTCGTAAAACAGATGCAGTTCCCTACAATAATTTAATGTGTTTTTTTTTTGCCACCTATAACACAAAAGGATGACAAAAGGACATTATCCAGAAAGTTTTAGCTGTACATATACATGCAGTTGTAGAATAAATTTGAGTTAATTATACTCTTATGTTTTCTTTCTTCAGAAAATATTAAATCTTAGTTATGTTGGCCCAGAGCTAATGTACTAAGTTATTGGAAAAAAAAATCTCTTAACTAGAAGTGCTGATAAATTAGAGAGCTAGAAACCGGCACTATTGCAGGGAGCACTTTCAGTGATGCGCTAAGAAATTAAGAGGTGTGCGCCTACAAATTGGAGAGCAATTCCATGTACACTGTACCAAAGAAACACACATCATGAGATTTTTGGAAGACAGATGCTCAGCCCTACTTTTTAAGATTTTATTGAACAAAAACAACAGAATCAGGAAAAACACCTATTGCTCAACTACAGACACATTACGACTATGAAAATACAACTAAGACACTTAAACACACATGGAAATATAAATATCACTGTTGGGGTTTTTTTGTATACATTTCCATGTCCTAGCCAACACAGGAAATTTCCATTCTAGTATCTAATAGCGGTATTGACAGTGCATCCAATTCTGTGGAACCAAGGGACAAGCTTAGATGAAGTAACTGGCCCTCTGCCTGCGCCCTGAGTAGCTGTGAGCTGTTGACAGCGAAATGCTGGCTTTATGGCCATGACCTTCACCTCCAGAGCATTCGCATTAAGTCAGTTTTGGGGAAATCTATTTTAATGTTTTGAATACAAGTTTGAACAAAGGAACCATTGTGCATTGATCTCATTACCAAATTTAGGCAAAATGTGAAAATAAGGGATTTATTATTTACTGATTGTTTTCTGAAAGCCTTTAATAAAGACTAGATAGTGTCTTACCAGTCTCAGAGATAGGCTGTTATTTTTTTCTGTGCTCTGTATTTAACCCACGAAATGGATATTTTTAATAAAACTACATTCTACCCAAGTAGACCACTTTTCAAGAACTTGCATCATAAATGTGGAAACACATTCTTTAGCATCAGTCCAGTGTTTCAATATACACAGTTGAAATTCTATCGTATTGCATATAAAAAACTTTTAAATAAAGCTGTGGAACTCTGTAAAACAGGCTATATGCACTCATTTGCACTTAGAATTCTCTTTGAAATTAATGCATTTATTTCTGTTTAGCTAATAAATGGCCAGCAAGCAAGCAAATCAAAAGTAAATATACTTTAATGAGGACGAAGGAATTTTCTAGGAGCATTTCTTAGAGATACGTAAATACTAGTTATTTTTGTGCATACATTTCCTTACTTGAAGCATTTCCAGAATCACGTCATGCCATTAACTTCTTAGCCATTCTTTTAACATTTCCATGAAATAGTTTTCCCTTGGGGTTTGGGCTTTCTATTAAAATTGCTGTTTTTTTATCTTAATGAAAAATATTTTGTATTGTTCCCAGTATCTAACAGATTATCCAATCTGATCTTGTCATTTCCATGTGCACAATATTTTAATGTGCTCCCAGAACTTTTGACTTAAATTGGAGGGTAGCATAACAACTCAAGGACCTTTATAAACTAGCTTCTTTCAATTCTTCTGGTCAAATAATTTCCCACTTCTTGATCTTTGTACTTTGTACCCTAATAATATACATCCTCACTAGCCTCAGTGCTTTTGTACCTATGCAAATTCCTAGAAGGCTTTCTACATCTCCCCATCTTACCCTCAACAGCAATTTCATTATCACCTAACCCATACTAGCTGGGCAGTGACTTCGCTAAGATCAGAGAGCACCCATCTTTGGATCCCCCAGCAACAGCAGATGCACAGTCAGTATTGGGAACAGAATCAATGTGTGAAACACACATGTAATTCAAGCCTAAATGCATTCTGTTAAAAGTTCATCTCAAATCTTATTTCCTAAAATAGTGAAAAATCTGCAACTAAATAACAAATTACAGAAATTATTAACTCCATTAATGGATTATCATTTAGGTATGAAAAATTCAAGTTTATAAGGAGTTTGTGCTAATATAATGTTCCTATTTAAATAATGTAGAATACAAAATTGTATTAAATATTATTGAAATAAAATAATACAAATGAAAAATACATTTTGGTGCTATTTCTTAATCACATTTATCTTGGCACATACAAAGTGCCTTTAAAATGTTAAAACAGAAACAAACTGTACCCTTTAAAAAGTTTCAAGCATTTGTACACCTAGCTGTTTCCTCAACTTGGATTCAAAGTCTTGGATGCCTCCGAATCTGGAAATGACGGGGAAGTGTAGAGAGATGTTGTTAAGAGGGTAACAGCAGCAGAGTCCTGAGCTAGCAGGACTGAACTAATGTGAAAAATATGGAGGATTTTCCCCCTTTAGTTTATATTTAATAACAGATAATAATAGATTTCCTAAAAGCATGTTTAACTCTTCGATCATTTATTTCAAAAGAGATTACTTTGTGGTCCTTATTTCATTAATTTTTCTATCAGATTCAAATAAATTCCAGAGTAATGCAGTGAGTATGTGCACTATGTGGAATGCTAATTCCATATACAACATTCAGATACCATGGAATGATGCATCAGTAATGCCTCCAGAGACCAAGGTCACTAAAACACATCTTTTTTGTGTCAAAGAGTTTTATCCATGGATCTATACTTCTGAAGTGCCAAAATAAATTTAAGACATTCCTTCAAATTTTTTTTTAGATATTTTAGAATGCCAAGTGTGATGTAAACAATTATTTCACTAATAAAATTTTAAGATGTTAAAAAACAAAAGAATGTCAATGGTCAGTACTGAAATACAAAACAGATTCACTGACAGTCAAAAAGATGATTCTGAAAAGTGTGTTAAACTGTTGAAAATATTTACATATAATCACCAGCATCCATTAGCTATTTTAAAGTAATATTCCCTCTAAAAGAAGAAATTTGTATAACTTAGCATTATCTTACAACTGGTATTAATAAACAGAAATACATAATAAATTAATTTTTATTTTGATTATCACTTTTTATTTTTTTGATTGTTATTTATATCTTTTACATGTTGTATTCCCCTTGGGTAACCCACCACCAGTTCACCCGTGACCCATCTCCGTGGTCCCGTGTGTCCTTTACCACTCCATTTTGTGCCCTTATTCTCCCCCTTCCCCACTGAGTGTCTCTTTCCTATTTGCTTTCCCTATAGCCCTGTTATAAGTGAGACCATTCAATATTTTTCTCTTTCTTTCTGGCTTATTTCCCTGAGCATGATCCCTTCTAGTTCCATCGATGTCACTGCAAATTGCATGTGTTTATCTTCTTTGAATGCTGAATAGTATTCCATTGTGTATATGTACCACATCTTCTTTATTCAATAAATGGTGCTGGGAAAATTGGACAGCTACATGCAAAGAAATGAAGCTAGACTACTACCTCACACCCTGCACAAAAGCCAACTCAAAATGGATAAAAGACCTGGACGTAGGACCTGAAACCATAAAATTTATAGAAGAAAATACAGACAAAACTCTACACGATATACATCTCCGCAAAATCTTTAAAGACACATCCCCCAAAGCGAAGGAAGTGAAGGACAAGATAAACAGATGGGATTACATCAAAATAAAAAACTTCTGTACAGCAACAGAGACACTAACGGAAATTAACAGACACCCTACTCGTTGGGAGAAGATCTTTGCACACAATACAACCGATACAGGACCGATAACAAAAATACAAGGAGCTCACACAACTCAACAAAAACAAAGCCAACAATCCAGTCAAAAAATGGGCAGAAGAGCTAAAAAGACACTTCTCCAAAGAAGAAAAGCAAATGGCCAACAGGTACATGAAAAAAATGTTCAACATCATTTATACTCAGGGAAATGCAAATCAAAACCACAATGAGTTACCATCTCACACCTGTGAGGATGGCACACATTAAAAATACAGGCAACAACAAATGCTAGAAAGGATTTGGAGAAAAAGGAACTCTCCTACACTGCTGGTGGGAATGCAAACTGGTCCAACCACTATGGAAAGCTGTATGGCAATTCCTCAAAATGCTAAATATGGAGGTTCCATACGACCCAACAATACCACTTTTGGGAATCTACCCAAAGGACACAAAAACACTAATCTAAAAGGATACATGCACCGTATGTTCATTGCAGCACTGTTTACAATAGCAAAGGTATGGAAACAACCCAGATGATTATCATTTTTTAAAATTTGGTTTTAGGGTGTCCCTGGTGGCAAGGGGCTAAGTTTCAGTGCTATCACTATGACAGCCTAAATTCAGTTCCCAGCCAGGGAGCTGACCCACATGGAGTAGCAGACTTCTCCTGTTTTGCCCGCTGCTCCCCTCAGCAGTATATTTCAGTTCATCCACCTGTTCTACTTCCCACTGTGTCTCTGGTGAATCCTCTCAACCCCTGCACCTCTGGCCTGCACCCCAGTTCTTCTACAAATAAATAAATCTTAAAAAAAAAACTTAGTTTGAGATACAATGTGAAAGATCATGCCAATAAAAATTTAACTATGTTTAAGCTTTCTTCCCCCACTTACTGCTGGCAATCTAATGCTTTACAATAGAATTTAAAATATAACTTACGTGAAACACTGAATTTTTACACTGTCCTATCATATTTTAATTGCTCCTACTAATTGTTCCAGTGAAATAGAATAGTGCTATTATTCCTCTTTGCCGTTGAAGATAAATTTTGCATGAATCTGTTTCCAATGTTCTGTGCTTTGAACTTACTCTCATTTAATTCATATGCTGAAAGATTACAAAGCTCTTTCTGGCTATAAATTCAACAATATGAAGTCAGAAATGATGCGATTTTTGAAATCCTGTCCCTCCACTTTATTTATGAACTGCAAAGGAAAATAATATCTAAAAGCCCAGAAATATTTTGGCATAGAAATGACTGTGTGCCCTATTAATATAGTCAGAGATAATTGAAAACTGTTGACTAAACACAATGAACAGATTTGGGAGTACAGGTCTGGTGAGGCACAAATCATGTATAGGTTGTGTAAGCATCAGGATTATTTTACAAAATAAGGCATTTGAAATAAAAATAAATACCTATCTCAATTCACATTTGACAATTTAAAAATATTTCTTTGAATCCAAAGAAAACCTATGTATTCTCTTAGACCATATTCTATTTTGTGAAAAGAAATGAAATTAAGCCTTCTGAGCGGCTCTTGAAGGAAGTTTATGATGAAAACAGGAATCCTGGATTCTAATCCTCACTCCAACCCCCAATGGCCATGTGACCTTGGGGAGTCACTTTCAAGATTTTTCAGTTTTCTTATATTATAATTAAGTCATTGGATTCTTGTTCTGTATAGCTGACAGCAGAGGTATAGGCAGGTGAGGGTGAAAGAAGACATGCTTAAGAATGTTTATAAGTCCCTCTGACAGTAGAAGAATTTAGAGTGAGCCATTATTCCTTAAGTTTTGACAATTGACAAAACATATTTTAGATTGTAATTAATGAATGTAATTTTGGGGGAAAAATTTAAACAGCTCTTTGCAAAACCTAATAATCTGCTTGTTCGAACTGAGGACTAACAAGTTCGGTATGTTTACTTCTGATGCAGCTTTTATTAGGCCACCATTATGGAAGAAAAAAACTGAGAATAATAAAATTCACTGGGCAAGTATTTTCCTGCCTGGCTAGAGTTCCAATGTAAACAGATTTTAACAATTGCCTTTAGTGCTGTAACAAAACCATTAACCTTTTCATCATTCTACTCCTTCACTGCATGGGGCCTCATCATTCTTATCTGAGAGAAAATTCTAACTGTATTGATTTTTCATTTCAAATGTCTTTTATCCTGTTTGTGTTGATTGCTTCTCAGCCTTTTGGCTAAGATCAAGTGTAGTATCTTCTTACCAGATTATATGAATAAAGGATGTGAACCACAAGAGTGGGCAAGGTCAAGGAATAGGAATCTGGGTGTACATGGGAGCATGAGCAGGAGAGGAGGGCAGGGTGGAGGACCCCAGGTCACCTGGTAATAACGGGGCCCAAGACAATATCGGTCAGTGAAAATTTCATTACAGGGAGGATTGATGGTTTTTTAAATTGCAAGAGTGATTTGAAATTATTTTGTTATTATTACTCTATGTCCTTTAGAACAAAGTGTGTTCTGTGTCCCTTCCCTCTTGTTGGGGAGATAACCAGCCCCCCATGTGCTTTTGCTCTGGTATCCCCAGAGAGCCAGGGGCTTCTGGAGTCAGGTGAGAACCCCAAAACCAGGACTGCTCTGGTAAAGCTGTTCCTTCCCAGCTGTGCATCTTGGGATGTTCTCAGCATCTTTTTCTCTTGCAACCTCCAGCTGGCTGGGGCTCATTTTCCTTCTTATTCCCCGTACCTGTGGAAGCGGCAGGCAGTATGAGCCGCTTACCAATGGTAAGCCGCTCCCTTACCATTCTCCCTTTCTTTTCCCTAAACTTCTCAGTTCGAATCTGACTAAGTCATGGGTTCCCCTTCTTGCTGTAGTCAAACACTAAACCTTGGGCCACTCCCTCTTTTTTTTTTTTAAAGATTTATGTATTTATACATCAGGCCAGAGGTGTGGGGTGGCGAGAGAGATCACCAGAGACAGAGTGGGGAGCAGAACAGGCAGATCAGTAATACACTGCTGAGGGGAGCAGCGGGCGAGGCAGGAGAGGTCTGCCGCACCATATGGGATTCTCATGGCCGGGCATCAAACTCGCATCGCCCCTGCCGACAGCTCCAAAGCGCAGCGCTCAACTGCTGCGCCACCAGGGAGGCCCTACCACTCCCTCTTTTTACTCTAAGTTTTCAGTTTCTGAATTATTGTTATGTTTTCTAACATTGCTCTTGGCAGTTTTTCTATTTACAATTCTATTAGAATGATTCTTCCAACATAGAGGCCTCTCAGTTCCTGGCCTTCTTCTCCTCCTAGAGATCTTGCTTTATTTAAGTCACAAATTCCCCTGTGTTGTTATTAACCAATAACCACAACCCCTTATAATCTCAGCTCTGTTCTCTCTCAACATTTCATACACATTCGGTATCCCACCAGGTCCTATCATCCATCCTTTTCACCACCTTCTCACTTACAAGGTCTTCATTTCTTTACTTTTACAGCTCAGTTCTATGGTTACAATCTCAGGTCAACTGCATTCTCCTCTGACTTTATTAAGCACACTGGGCAATTCCCAGAGTTATTCTGCCAGTGTATGGGCAAGCTGTACCTCCTTGGAAGGTAACATACCATTATGATAATTAGCAATCAATTAAATTCATGATCACTGATGACAAGTAGTAGTGCTACCACACAGTCAAAACATGGGTCCCCATTTCACTCATCTTCTCATTCTCCTAAGTGACCCCTTCATATCTTCTCTGTTTTCATAATTTCAGTATCTCCTTTTCTACCTTCACTCTTAGCAAGATGACCTTTATTGATAAAATACATGCATCCAGAAGAGTGCTGTCTGAAGTTCCTGACACCTGCTTCTGTCCACAAATACTGTCTTTTTGAAGGTGGAAGTTATGAAATGGGTATAGGCAGTCAGTTAGGAAAAGGGTGCTCTAAGCCCCAAGTCCATTTATCAGCCTGACTGAGAAAAATTGTGGACCGGGAGGGCACCGCCCACAACCCTGTAAAGACTGGCCTATCCAGAACGTGACACAGTAACACAATGCTAAAGCAACAGAACAAAGCTATTTTCAGGAAGGCAGGCCAGGTAACATGGACAATGTAAATGGATCTCAGTAGCCTAGGAGACCCCCATGGGCCCAGATAATCAGCAAGAGACACAACATGGAGACACCCAAGGGCCAAACCCCCAATCCTTGCCCACTATACCTGTATAAGCACCTAGGTCTTGCCCCCTCAGCAGCTGCCCACTCGGGACCCCTCTCTGCTGGGAAAGCTTTCCTGTCCTGATTCCTGGCTATCCATAAATCTCTTGCTTTTCTGTAACTTTGGTCTTGACTTTGAATTCTTTCCTCTCTGAAAACAAGAACCAAGAAAGAGCCCACCTGGGGTCCTGAGGCTCTGGGCCCGCTCCAAAACCCCAATTCATTTTCTCCGTTAGTAGTGATGGGCTGTCCCTACTCATACCGGAAGCAACGCTGTGTGACATCGCTCCTTGCCTGCTCACGAACACCACTCCTGCAATGTCTGCTCTCTCCTTTGCATCACTAGATTTTAATTCTGTCCTGGGAAATGCACATGGGCAAACGGCCATGTATGATTTTCTTCAGGTGCTCAGGTATGCGGATCACACAGAAGCAAATTCAGTACTGCTCTTTCATAGTATCTTTACATTAATTTTAGGTCTATAGTGCATGTATGTAGATATACTTTAACATATAGAACTTTCAATATTTTATAAAAATGAGAAAAATGTAAAAAGTAAACCCCAAAATGCATCTATATGACTGAACAACCTTTATGGTGGAGGTCAGCCACTGTAAGCAAATACATTAATAGTCATGCAAAACAATGCAATGAGCTGTCACAATGAGTGAGCTGTGCAACTCCAAAGAGCCTTTCTTCGGGCCTCCCCGGTGGCGCAGCGGTTGAGCGCTGTGCTGTGGAGCTGTCGGCAGCGGTGACGCGAGTTCGACGCCCAGCCAGGGAGAATCCCACATGGCGCTGCAGACCTCTCCTGCCTCGCCCGCTGCTCCCCTCAGCAGTGTATTTCTGATCTGCCTGTTCTGCTCCCCGCTCTGTCTCTGGTGAACCCTCTCGCCGCCCCACGCCGCTGGCCTGTGCCCCAGCTTGTATGTATAAATAAAAAATAAATCTTTAAAAAAAAACAAAAAAAAAAACTATAGCCAGAAAACTTAAAAAAAAAAACAAAAAAAAAAACAAAGAGCCTTTCTTCAAGTCACATCACATTTTGCCACAAGACAGGTAAGGCAATTAGCATCTAATTGTGTCACAAAACCCTTTATTCAAGTTTTTGTGGGCTTTATAATTGCAGATAAAGGGTGGTGGATCTTTCTGAACTATCAGCAGTTATTCAGAAAACAACTGCTACTTAGGAAAGATTCATACTGGAAAATCACTCACCTCCTCCACACGTGGCATCGCAATCTTCCCAGCCTGTGTGTGTCCACATGAAAAGGGGTTCAGGTGCTTTAGAGCTCTGATTTTCTGGAAGAGGGTCTGATGGGACAGTGTATTCATAGTGCAGACCATAATTCTGATCTTGAAACAGCAACACCTACAATAGATAAGTGATCAAAACAGAAAAAGTTGATTATAATTAATGTGAAGCATAACCTAAGGATGCTGAACCCTTGAAATGCTTACACTGTGGTATGCATGCTCCCCTAACACATAGTAAAGTATGATATTATTGCTTACATGTTGAAGTTCTCATGCTTCTGAAAAGACTGACCTAAATGCATCTGGAAGGAAAGCCCACTTGAATGAGATCAGAGATACCAGATCATTTTCTTTCAAGTTAATGAATTAATAGTTTTCCAAAACATAGTGTGTATGTGATGACATTTGTAGGGGGACAGGGGCATGTGCCCTGTCTAATATCAAGATATGACCCATAATCTAATAGTGAATATAGCTTTTTCACTCATGGGAAAAGAGAGAGATGGCTAGTGAGTCCCTTTGTGAATAGGGGGAGAGAAAAGAGGGCATAGGGAATCCCTTCACTACACAAGGGGAGAGAACTTATTTCTAAGTCACCTGGAGGACAAGAATGTCTTTCCATGTATGCCTGCAGCTAACTTTCAATTTTGACAAGTCTACTAATTTTCTATTTGTATAAACACAATTTCCTTTGGAAATGAATTTATGTTAAAATAAACTTTTAATAATTCACTTAATTACTATAGTTATGTATACATAAATAAAAGGAAAAGCCACCAAATTATATTCATTTTAAATGAAGGGACAAAATAAGTTGATTTTTTGACATTTCACTATGTCATGGTAAATATGGAATTTGGTAAATCTCTACATCTGATGATTTATGGAAGCAATTTATATAATACAATTTAATGCATTAAAAACTCCAAATTTTAATTTATAATAGATTATTGAGAACTCTGCTCAATAATTAATTTGCATCAAAGTAGTTGTAATGTTAGGTAATTCAGGGTTACCACTTTCTGGGAAAATTTAAATGAGTCTCAGGGTAAAGGTCTGGACATCTCTATTGTATTTTCATTATATCCATTATACAAGATTCAGTTTAATACAGCAACAGAAATACTAAGATATTTTAACATGTGGATTCAGGAACAAGTATGATGGTATTACAAATAATGAAAATATGGTTTTTAAATTCTATGCGTAACCTACTGGCTACTAATTATATCACAGTGTTTATTTTGGCTTTAACTATCTTATGTGATATTGCCAATTACATGTGACTTTCAGTTAAATGAGTTAAAAAAGAGAGACAACTTGACTTACCTTGTTTAAAGCCATAACCAGACGATGACACTGCTTTTAATTGGATGAAATGATCATGTAAATAACAGCCGTTTGCCTCTTAATTAATTGAATGAAAACTTGCTTACTCTTTCCTAATAAACTACTTTTTCACTGATAGAACTTCAGATTGTTCTTAAATATTTAATGCCATTTGAAATAGAAACATTGGCTAGGAAAATCATTAGCTTTTTCTTAAACCATTTGAACTTGGCAGTTTTATTTGCAGGAAGGAAAGTGTGACCGTGTTCCAGGCGAGGGCACACACTGAAGCAAAGCAGCAGAAGGCACTTTGAAAATTCAGTACAGGCTTTCAGTCTGTAATAGTCATTAAAGAAAAATACCTTAGAAGTACAGCTTCCCTTGGATTACTGAATAAATCCAGGTCACACAGATGCCTTCTATAGACATAGTTCACTAACTTTAATTATGTTTCATGCTTCCAGGAAAAACCTTGGTAATTGCCAGTCAGATTAAGGATTCTGTAACTAGGAAACTCTCTCTCCCCAATGCTGAGGCCTCACATACACTTTTTAGGGTTTTGAATTAGAGGCTCAGCAGCAAGGGCTAGGTCTTGTCTCATTAAAAAACGTAGGTTACATTCATATCATCAGGCAACCTGATGGCATTTTCTGCAACCCAATTATTGAAAATGTTTGCTGTTGATAATGATATAAATAATTCAAATCACAGGAAAAGCTAGCTATTGGTGAATGTTTGTTCAGTCATTTTTTTCTCTCTCCAAATGGTAGAGGGTACAGAATGGGTTTCTAGTTCAAATTAAATAGTAGAATCCAAAAAGTCATGAGAGATGAAAGAAATAATTATTCAAAGTGTAAGTAAACTTATGATCCAAGGCTGTTTGGTGTTAAACTTACACTAAGCTTTATATCAGGAGATGCAGCACAGAAGACTGATTAACACCTGATTTGTTTCCAACTAAATAACTTATTAGAAAACATTGTGCACATAATCTTTCTCATAGTCCATCTTATAAATCTGTAAAATGGAGTGACACTACATGTTACAAAGGGTTATTTGGATTAAAGGGTTAAATGCTATAATGAATTTTGGATAGTATCTGGCTCATAGTGAGTTAAGAATAGTATATACCGGGGCCTCCCTGGTGGCGCAGCGGTTAAGCACTGCGCTGTGGAGCTGTCGGCAGCAGTGATACGAGTTCGACGCCCGGCCGGGGAGAATCCCACATGGTGCGGCAGACCTCTCCTGCCTTGCCTGCTGCTCCCCTCAGCAGTGTATTTCTGATCTGCCTGTTCTGCTCCCAACTCTGTCTCTGGTGAAGCCTCTCACCACTCCACACCTCTGGCCTGTACCCCAACTGTATGTATAAATAAATAAATCTTAAAAAAAAAAAAAAAAGAATAGTATATACCATTATTGCTACCATTACTGTTATTATTAAGATTTGGAACAGGAGGTCCTGCCACCACTCACATAACTCCCTTTATTCCTGTTGGTAACACCTATTAACTGCAGTTATACGAAACATTATTATTTTGAAATGTGATCCACAGAGCAGCAAGCAGTAGTGGCATCCCTGGGGGCTGGTTAGAACTGCAGATCTCAGGGTCTACCCCAGACCTAATGAGAGAGATAGATGCATGTTTCTAACAAGAAGCCCAGATGATTTTCATGCACATTAAAGTAGGAAAAGCAAATGTGTCAATCTATGATTTGAATCTCTGGCTCTTAAGACTAGCAACACACCTCTGACTGAAAACAATTTCAACTTAAAGTGTGTGACGATATTAAATAATGTAGAACACTACCCTACAAATGAACAGTCGGCTGGTGGTGTTTTAGAGCTGTTTTCATGTGTGGGCTTAAGAAAGTGTGGAAGTGTTTGAACTTTAAGACTTTGCCACTAGGATGGGAAATAAGGCAGCTGGGGCATCAGTCCTGTGGCTTCTGAGCCCTGAGCACTAACTGCAAGATCAAGGTCAAAGAAGGCATGTGGCCTGCCACCAGCTAGGACACAGAACACTAATGTCCTGCTTTTTTTTTCTTTTTTAAGATTTATTTATTTATGCATACAAGCTGGGGTACAGGCCACAGGTGTGGGGTGGTGAGAGGGTTCACCAGAGACAGAGTGGGGAGCAGAACAGGCAGATCGACTGAAATACACTGCTGAGGGGAGCAGTGGGTGAGGCAGAAGAGGTCTGCTGCGCCATGTGGGACTCTCCCCGGCTGGGCCTCGAACTCGCGTTGCCACTGCCAACAGCTCCGCAGCCCAGCGTTTAACCGCTGTGCCACCAGGGAGGCCCATGTCCTGCTTTTTTCACTCTAAACTCTGTCCCATCTCACACTACTGTTTTACTGCCCAGTAAAGAAATATATCCCAAATATTCAATTTTTTACAGGAGCCAGTTAACCTAATAAGACAATAGAGCAGAGAAACTTGAAACACTATTAGAATTAATCTTTTCCCAGGGACAATAATTTTTATCAAAAGCATTTTATATAGATCACTCACATTTCATGGATTATGAAATACTGTCCATGACACCTGGTTTATAAATTTATGCTTGTAGGGGAAAAAGGCTCCTCAGTGCCTGGTCATTCACTTCTCCTTTGAATCTGTGAACTCCAAATTCCTGAACATACCTTGTTCCTCCTGTAATATCCAATTTTAGCTTCACAATTTAAAACTCCTAAGAAACTCCCTAAAACCCACCTCTTAAATAATTTTAAATATCTACCTGATGATTAAAATTTGGAAAAAGATTAGAGAAGACATGATGGGCATGTCTTTTGCCATAGTAACTTGATTATGCAATGTATCAGTTCACTTCTTCATACCAGCAGGTGTAAAGGTGATGTAGTAGGACCTTTGGCTGAGATCTTCTCCCAGAGGCCTCGTCTGACATAGTGGAC
The DNA here is from genome assembly GCA_004024925.1 of Scalopus aquaticus. Lineage (NCBI taxonomy): Eukaryota > Metazoa > Chordata > Mammalia > Eulipotyphla > Talpidae > Scalopus > Scalopus aquaticus. The sequence continues at coordinate 114,031 of PVIJ01002463.1, read as the reverse complement.
TGTAGTTCCTGCTAAGTTGAATGCTCCAGAATGTTCAATCTTCCAGTCACTATTAAGAGACTGTTTCTCAGTGTCTCGGAGAGCTATAAAGAGATTGACAATATTATGAGAATTAACAAGTCAGCATCATTGATCAATAATATCCATTTCACATGATTTCATTAAGTGCATTTTTTTTTTCATTCTAAACCAATGGGTAAGCACTTTCAGATGTAAAACACGAAGCACGTCCTCTTCGGGGCTTCCACAGTCAGCAAGTGCCACAGCTCTCCTCTCCTGAAGCTGTCACAGCTACAATGCCGCACACTTCTCTGTGCCTCCTCCAACCTCCTTGGACACTTGATGTCTATAACCCTTGCTCTGATACTACATTATTTATTTATTATCATATTATTATTTTAAGGTGAGCTCTGTGTGTCATGTGTGCGACGGTCCCATGGGCAGTGTGGGCTGGCACTACATCTTAGGCATGCTCTTTATCGCCTATGCCACCCAGGAAAGTGTGCACTGCAGAGGCTCATTCAATAGCATGTTAACACCACAAAATGGCAGGGTTATAGTCCTCACAAAACAATTCAAAGATAATGTATTGGGTTTAAAAATAGGACTCTGGACCTTTTAAAATCACTAATTACTAATTTTACTGTACAAGAATGAAAGATAAATGCTGTCATTTGTAAAGTCATTATTTGCACGGAATTTTACAGAATAACTTAATTTACCTATATATGTTTTCTTTCTTTTTTGACCTCATCTCTGTACTATTTAAATGAAATTCATTACAAATGAGATGTCATGATTGCTGCTTTTAAATTAAGGATCCTTTCTAATTTTCTTACAAGTGATCTCATTTTTTAAATTTAAATTATCAGACTCTCCTATAAAATTGAATTCTCTTTCAAAGTGACATCTATGCAAAGACTCATGGAAAGCCTTTATGTTTTAATGCCATGAAAATATTTTGATAACTTAAACTGACCAATCTTCATATTGTTGAACTGATCTATATGCACTGAATATTTAAAGGTTCCCAAGTTTTTTTTATATTATAAATAATGCTTAGATAAATATACACTAATTGTGCATATATCTGAGTATTTCTCTTGGAAAGAATCCTAGATTTGGAATTACAGAACCAAAGAATTGAACATTTAAAAATTTGTGGGAAGTTTCAAATTGTCTTTATAAATTAATTTCTATCAATATATGTTCACAACAGTGACTGAGTGTCCATTTCTGAACACCATGTTTGGAAATAGCTTTCCTGTGTACTGTTTAATCACTACTAATTTCTCATCATGTATCAGCTATTATACATCAGAAAGCATTCAAAGTTCTGGATTCTTCCAAAATGAACAATATTAATACACTTTCTGGCCTCACAGAATATATGATCTAATTTGAGAACTAGACATTAAGCAAGTTACATAAGTTATGATGAAATTTGTGTGTGAGGAGTAAGGAAAAGCTTGTCTGAGAGATGTCACTTCCTGAGCATATTATCCAGGGAAATAGAGAAGCAGATAAAGAGAATTCAAGCCTGAGGGAACTACTAATGGAAGGGTCTTAGAGCTCAAGGCAGCACGGTGAGAATCATGACGCAAGTGGGCACAATGCCAGGGCAGTGGAGTGGATCAAAAGGAGGTGAGGCTGGAGAGGAAAAGGAGTAGCCACACTTTATAGGTATTGTTAACATTTTAAAGTTTTTCCTAAGAAAAAAGGTAAAGCTTTAAAAGATTCTGAAGAGTAATTATGGAAAATGAACTGGTATAGGATAAATTTAGCTAAAATTTGCAAAAAATAATTATTAACATGTAACCCTGATGAAAATCAAGGTGACTTCTATTACGGTAATGGAGAAAAAAATCAACAGGAATTTAGAAGAGAAATTGATAAAATATGAAGACTTGGTTTTTGTGGGTGAAAGGGTCAGCTATGATCCCAGTTCTCTAGAACAAGGAAACAACTGGATTCTGATGACATAAAAAAAAAAGGGGGGGGAGGGGAAAGAGTAGCAAAACAAGGTGGTTGAGAAATACCGAGTTGAATTTTGAAAACCCGTATTTTTAAAAAAAGGATGACATGTTATAATACTACTGCAGTTAAAGGTTTTTAAAAGTTGCTTCTTAGTCACATTTTTTTTGAGGGGGGGCTTGTTTTCATGAACTTGGGTCTTTAAAAAAAAAAAATTCTACCACCATCTCATATCTCTTTTGTTCCTTTCCCGCTCCCCTTAATCTCAAAGGCTACCCAGTGTTTATTAATGTACACAAATTTCATCTTTCCTTATAGCTGGACAATATTCCATTGCATATATATACCACCTTATCCAATCATGTGTGGCTGGACACTCGGGTTGCTTCCATATCTTAGCAATAGTAAATAAGGCTGAAATAAACATTGTGGTATGTAATTATTTGAGTGGATAATTTCCTTTTCTTTGGCTAGAAGTGGGATTGCTGGGTCATATGGTGGCTCTATTTTTAATTTTTTGCGCAAGTTCAAAAATGGGTAAACCAATTTACATTCTCATTAACAGCATATAAGGGTTCCTCTTTCCTCATATCATAGCCAGCTCTTGTTATTAACAGTTACTTTGATGTAAGCAATTCTCAAATGTCTAAGATGATAGCACATTGCGGTTTTGATTTGCACTTCCCTAATGAGAAATGGTGATGAACATCTTTTCACGTGTCTGTTGGTCATCTATATATCCTCTCTGGAAAAATGTCTATGCAGATTTTCTGTCCATTTTTTTAAATTGGATTTTTTTGGTTCTTCTTGTTAAGTTGGAAGAGTACTTTATATACCTTGGATGTTAGCCTCTTTATCAGATGTGATATACAAATATCTATCCTAATTTGGTAGTTTGTCTTTTAAGTCTGCTGATTGTTTTTTAGCTGCAAAAGCTTTGTAATTTGATGTAGTCCTAATTGATTATTTTTGCTTTCATTTCTCTTGCCATTGCGGTTGAGTCTGAAAAGACGTCTCTGTCATCACAGAACATATCACCTGTGTTTTCTTTTATGTATCTTATATTCAATTATTCAATTCTGTTATCAACCTCTTTTTTTTTTTTTTTTTTTTTTACATACAAAAAGGCCAGAGGTGTGGGGCGGTGAGAGGGTTCACCAGAGACAGAGTGGGGAGCAGAACAGGCAGATGAGAAGTACACTGCTGAGGGGTGCAGCGGGTGAGGCAGGAGAGGTCTACCCCACCATGTGGGATTCACCCCGGAAGGGCGTCGAACTCGCGTCGCCACTGCAGACAGCTCCACAGCGCAGTGCTTAACCGCTGCACCACCGGGGAGGCCCCTGCTATCCATCTTAAATTTATTTTTGTGTATGGAGTTATAGAATGTCCAGTTTTCCCAACAACATTTGTTGACTAGATTTTCCTTTCTCTATTGTACAGACATGAATACTTTGTCATCAATGATATGTTGATTTATGCATGGATTTATTTCTGGACTCTTGATTTTGTTTCATTGATCCATGTGCCTACATTTATTCTAGTATCATACTGCTCTAATTACTGTTGCTTTATAATTTATAGTTTAAAATCAGGTAACATGGGCCTCCCTGGTGGTGCAATGGGTTAAAAGCACAGTGCTGTGGAGCTGTCAGCAGCTGCGGTGCAAGTTTGATGCCTGGCAGAGGAGATTCCCACATGGTGCAGCAGACCTCTCCTGCCTCACCCACTGCTCCTCTCAGCAGTGTATTTCCATCAATCTGCCTGTTCTGCTCCCCACTCTGTCTCTGGTGAACCTTCTCACCACTCCACACCTCAGGCCTGCACCCCAGCTTGTATGCAAAAATAAATAGAATCTTTAAAAAATAAATTAAAAATAAATAAAATGATGCTTCCAATTTTCTTCTTTTTTCTCAAAGGTCACTATAGCTATTTGGGGTCTTTTATGATTCCATAAAACTTTTAGCATTTTTTGTTTTATTTCTTTGAAAAATACCATTGGAGTTTTGATACAGATTGCACTGAATCTGTATATTGCTTTTGGATAGTTATTTTGACTCTATTAATTCTTGCCATCCACAAACATGAGATATATTTCCATCTTTTTGGGTCTTGTCCTAGGTTTTTTAATAGTATCTTAAGAGTTTTCACTTTATAGATCTTTCATCTACTTTTTAAAATTTATTCATAGACATGGACTTATTTTTGATACAATTGCAAATAGGATTGTTTTATTTTCTTTTCCTTCACAATTGTTATTTGCATAGAGGAATACAACAGATTTTTGTGTGTTAATTTTGTAGCCTGCCATGTTACACATTTTTTATTTGTAATAGTTCATGGTGGAGTCTTCACAGAGATAGATACACACAGAAATACGCACTACACAAATTACATACATATATGTACATATGTGTATATATAAGAACATACACACATATAATCTGAATTGTCTCTCCCTTCTGCTTTCAAAATTTTACTCTAAAATTATAAATGAGTTAGAATCTACCCAAAGGATACAAAAACACTAATCCAAAAGGATACATGCACCCGTATGTTCACTGCGGCACTGTTCACAATAGCAAAGGTATGGAAGCAACCCAGATGTCCAAAAATAGATGATTGGATCAAGAAGATGTGGTACATATACGCAATGGAATACTATTCAGCATGCAAAGAAGATAAACACAAGCAGTTTGCAGCGACATGAATGTAATTAGAGGGGATCATACTCAGCAAAACAAGCCAGAAATAAAGAGAAAAATATCGAATGGTTTCACTTATAACAGGACTATAGCGAAACCAAATAGGAGAGAGACACTCGGAGGGTGGGGGTGGGGGAGGGTAAGGGCACAAAATAGAGTAGAAAAGGACACAAGGGACCACGGAGATGGATCACGAGTGAATTGGTGGTGGGTTACCCGAGGGGAATACAAAACGTAAAAGATATAAATAACAATAAAAATATATATTAAAAAAAAAAGAATCACTTAATAATTTGAAGAGTGGAGCCTCCCTGGTGGTGCAAGGGGTTAAGTTTCAGCACTGTGATGCTATCAGCAGCCACTGCAGCACAAGTTTGATCTCTGATCCCACACAGGGAGCTGACCCACATGGCTCAGCAGACCTCTCCTATGTCATCAGCTGCTCTCCTCAGCAGTGTACTTCAGCAGATTTGCTTGTTCTGCTCCCTACTCTGTCTCTAGTGAATCCTGTCACCCATCCCCCCACACCTCTGGCCTGGACCCCAGCTTTTGTACGCATAAATAAATAAATCTTAAAAAAAAAAAAAGAATTCCTTTGAGGGTCAATTTGAAGGCACATTATTTTAAAAAGTATTTGTATTTGCATATGCCAGAAAACATGGTAATTGCTACTAAAATAAATGTTTTCTTCAGGGTTTTGGACTTCATAGTTGGTATATATTGGTGCTGTAAATCCATATGAGCATTTTCTTTCAGTTATAATTCCTCAGGCATGTTGATTTTCTACCTCTACCTAGGGCCAAAGTTAATATAAACACATTTCTATTCTTCCTCCTTTCATGGTACAAATGTATTTGATCTCTCTTCAGACTGAGCTTGCAGTCCTTTGGGCTCCATGTTTAATTCAGAAATCTCCTATTAAAGTCTCTACTTTGTAAAAGGCCTAAAGCTTTGTTTTGTGTCCACAGTATCCCTGGACTCTCAAAGTCTAAGCTGGTCACCAGGATTAAGTGCAAGTGGGGCTCTAGTTAGCCTAATACTTTGGCTTCCTGTTTTCTCTGTTTTGGCATTTGAGGGTTTCTTAAATTCTTTCCAGTTCAGAAATAGATAAAAAGGTTCCTTTCCCCTCTTTATATTTTGCTTAATATTTAAAATTGTTTCTGTTGAGAAGATTTTTCATAGTGGGTCAAATATAAAACTGCAGGCAAAGTAAATGGATTGATATGACTTTTTTCAGATTTTTAAAAATCATAAATGAAATGCTCTATTTATAGTATTCTACATTTTAGTAAAATAGTAAAACCATAATCTTCAGAAAATAGTTACTAATTGCATATGGGAATACAATTCAAAGAAAAGGTAATGAATAAGAACAATGTACTGGGAGGGGATTAAATGTCTCCTATGATATAATATATAGTTTCATGTAGACAAGTTAATTTGTTAAAGAATGATCAGTTCGCCAGAAAATGATCTATTTTCTCTAAACCTATTTCAGATGGCGATTTGCAATGACTTCCTTCTATACCCAAAGGAGCATTTAGGAAATGTGATTTATGAAATCTGTTCTTTGTCATTCCTTAGCCTTAAAATCTAGGAGTTTACTATTTTGTCATTTCTCTTTTCTCTAAATGTGAAACTTATCTACGAGCCTTATTCTAGTGAATAGCATCATTACTTGCCTCATTGTTTAAGTCAGAAAACTAGAAGTCTATCTTGAATTCTCATCACATATCAACATTTGCTACTTTTTTCAACAAGTTCCAGCATTTCAACTTCCTCAACATCACTAAAAGTCACTTTTTTTTTTCACATTCCTATTATCTTGTCTAGGTTATGTAAACTGATGTTTGTCTTCATTTTTGCAGTCTTTCTCTAATTCTTCAGGGTAACTTTTATCCTTATATAAGCAATTAAGGAAAATTTAGAGGGTTCTTGAATGAACATAGCACTGTATTAGTATTTTCAAGATTGATTTAATCTTCAGAGCTGTTTCCAAGGTGTTTGGGAACACAAGTTCTATTTCCTTATATAAGTAAAAGACACTGGTAACTGAAGCCTAAAGCTAACTAGACACAATGAGAACTGATAGAAATAAGGCCAGACACAATACAGATTCGTGATTCTGCTTTTAAAACAAAAAATAACTGGAGATGCACCTCTAAAGACCTACAACAGGGACTAGGAGATAGCAACTGGAAAAGAAAACTGACATTTTGTAATTTGTTATACTCCTGAGTTAGTTCTACTGAATACATAACAACTGGTGATAGCTAAATAAAAAGGAAAAAGAGGCACTTTGGGGGACAACCAATGATATATTGTTGATATGTGACATGTGCTTTAAAATCACAAGTTTTTAATCATCACAATGATTACCAAAAGGAGAAATAAAAGGCAGTACGATTCCATATTTAGGAGCCAGACACTATGACCACACTTTTTGGCTTCAAGTCCAGGCTCACAACTTTATAAACGTGTGACCTCGGACAAGAAACTTAAATTCTCTGTTCCTCTATTCTTTATCTTTAAAAATTACAAAATTACTGGTGCTTCTTTGTAGAGTTGTTGTGAAGATTTATTTAATGTATATATTTCATGCACTGGCCCATATTATAGCCATAGAAGTGTGAATCATGTTTTCTTTAATTAAAATTAACTCCCAAATTCTTCATTATTTCCTGTGTGCCAGACTGTTCAAGTTACTGGAGATGTATTGTAGCTCTGAACAAAGTAACAGAATCCCTGACTTCAAGAATTAACAACAGAGATAGACAATACAGAAGTATACATGGAAACAAATAAGGCACTGAGAAGAGCACCATACAGTTAACAAAGCAGGAGCATGTAACAAGGAGTGGCTGGGTCAGAGGTCAACACTGATATGGCAAGAAAGTGATAGATCTGAATAACTGCCAAGACTTTCTGATGTACTGTATTATTTTAAATGGTCAAAAAAGAAAAAAAAAGAGGGATCAATGAGAACTCTAGTTTTGGTATAAAGTACTGGATAGAAATGAGAACAAATAAGGATCACAACAAAAGATAATCATGTCCTAAAAAACAGATGTCAAACCAAATTTCTTTTCTGACCACAAGTGAGATGAAGTTAGAAATCAATAACAGAAGGAAAACTCACAATTTTATGGAAATGAAACAAAGTGCTAAACAACCCAAGAAGAAACCACAAGGGAAATTGGAAAATATCTTTAGACAAAAATGGAAATGAAAACACAGTGTAGTGAAACTTGTGGGACACAGTGAAAGCTGTGCTAAGGGGGAAACTTGCAGCTATAAATACTACATTAAAAAAAGATCCCAAATTAAAAAACCTTACTTTACAACCTAAGGGTCAAAAAAAAAACAAACAAAAAAAAAAACAACCTAAACCCAAAGCAAAGCTCAAAGCTACCAAAAGGAAGGAAAGACTGTAGCAGAGATAAGTGAAATAAGGAATAGAGAAATAGAAGAGAAAAAAAAAAAACAAGAAAACTTGAAGTTAGTTCTTGAGAAATAGCAACAAATTTGACAAACCTTTAGCTAAACTGACCAATAAAAAATAAGAAAAAAAAAAGGGCCTCCCTGGTGGTGCAGTGGTTAAGTGCGGCACTATGGAGCTGTGGGCAGCAGCAGCGACACGAGTTCAACGCCCCACTGGCAAGATTCCCACATGGTGCGGCAGACGTCTCCTGCCTTGCCCGCTGCTCCCCTCAGCAGTGTATTTCTGTTGATCTGCCTGTTCTGCTCCCCACTCTGTCTCTGGTGAACCTCTCGCCACCCCACACCTCTGGCCTGTACCCCAGCTTGTATGCATAAATAAATCTTTAAAAAAATAAGAGAAAATGCAACTACAGTCAGAAATAAAAGGCTGGGCATTGCAACAGATGCTACAGAAAAGGATTATAAGAGAGTACCATGAACATTTTAATACCAACAAATGGATAATCTAAATGAAGTGCACATTCCTAGAAACTGAAAAACTGCAAAGAACCACAAAGAAATAGAATTCTTAAATGTGCACGTAACTGGTAAGGAGATTGATCAGCAATCAAAATGTCTCCAGACAAATAAAAGCCTTGGGCCTTCACCTTCATTGGTAAATGCTACCATACATTGAAATAACTGATCTAACACGAATCTTCAAATTTCCCAAAGAGTTTAAGTAGAGCAAAGATTTCTTAACTTACTATATGTGGCCAGGATTGCACTGATACCACAGCTAGACAAAGAAAGGAAGAAGTAAAATGATCTCTTTATATATATGATCTACAAGTTTCTTAAAAAACAAAATTGCTACAGCAAAGTGTAGGATTCAAAATGAACACACAGTACTCAGTTATTATATTTCTATACACTAACAATGAACAGTCTGAAATGGAATTTAAGAATACAATTTTACATGTAATACTATGAAAAAGAATAAAATATTTGGAAATTAATGCAGGGGTAAAAGACTTTTAAAGTGAAAACCACAAAACTTTGCTGACAAATCAATCAATCAATAAATAGAAACAACAAAAATAAACAGAAACAAATCGCAGGTTCATGGGCTGGAAGACAGAGTTGTTAAGATATCATTATTATCAAAAGTGACATACAAATTCACTTCAGTCTCTATCAAAATCCCAATGACCTTTTTTGCTGCAATAGAAATAAAAAAACCTACACTAAAATTCATATGGAATCTCATGTGATCCTAACAGCCAACAAAATCTTGAAAAACAAGAAAAATGCTGAAAGACTCTTGATTTCAAGCCTCACTAAATAGTACAGTAATCAAAAAATCAGGCATAAAGGGCAGAAATATGCACCAATGGAACAGAATAAAAATTCCAGGAATGAAAATTTGCATATATGGTCAAATGGTTTTTGATGAGGATGCCAAGATCATTCAACAGAGAAAGCCTAGTCTTTTCCATCAATGATGCTGCGAAAATGGAGTTTTCATATACAGAAAAATGAAGTTAAATCCATACCTACCATTACATAATTAAAATCGATCAATGCAAGTTCTGAAACTATAAAGTTCTTAGAAGGAAACATAAGGGAAAACCTTCATAACATTGGATCTGGCAGTATTTTCCTGGAAATGACACAAAAGGCACCAGGAATAAAAGAAGAAAATTACATGAATTTCATGAAAATTAAAAGCTTTTGTGTATCAAAAGAATTACCAGTGTAAAAACTAATAAAATTGGAGAAAATATCTAGTAAGAGATTAATATCCAGAGTGTACAGGGAATTCTTAAAACTCATCCACAAAATAAGCAACAAAGCAAACAACCTAATTCAAAAATGGGCAAACAAAAAGAAATAAGCCTTGGTGAGGATGTAAAGACACTGGAATGTTTGTTTAATGGTATAGAGTTTCAGTTTTGCTAGACGAAACAAGTTCTGGAGACAGATGGCGGTGGTGACCGCACAACAATGTTATACACACAGTGCCACTGAATTGTTTATTTAGCACAGTTAAGATGGCAGATTGTATGCTAAGTGCATTTTACCACAGTGAAAAGAATTCTTACTACAGTAAAATAAAATGTCTTATTAGTGAAATAAACCTGGAGGGAAAAGACAAATACTGTATGATTTCATTCGTATGTGGTATCTAGAGAAAATAAATAAAACAATGAACAAAAAAATAAAATAAACTTGCAGACTTTAAGATCAATAATGGCTATCAGAAGGGAAGTGTAAAGAGGAGTGAATAAATCATGTAAAAAGCCACAATGGTATGGTGAAGGGCTGCACTGGAGTTTCAGTGGTAAACTTAATGCAGTATATGTCCATTTTCAATGATGCACACTTGAAATGTATATAATACTAAAATGCAATGTTACCTTAAAATTGCGATTACAGGGAAAAAAAACAACCATATCCAAATCCCTGGCACTTATGATTCCTGCCCTATTGAGAGAAAAAAAAGAAAACATCTTTGCAGCTATGATTAAGGATCTTGAGATGGGGAGATTATCCTAGATGATCCCAGCAGATCTGAAATCCTGAAATGCAATCACATGGATCTTATAAGAAGAGGGAGATTTGAACACACAAAGACAAGGAAAGGCTTTGAGACCAGAGAGGCAGATATTGAAGCCATGTGTCATGGCAAAGAATGTTGGCAGGTACCAGAAGCTGGAAGAGAAAGGAATGGGTGTGCCCCTAGAATTTTAGAGAGAGCAACATTTAACAGACACCTTGAGTTTTGATGTAGTGAAACCAATTATGGCCTCCAGAAATATGAAAAAATGCATTTATGGCTTTTTTAAGCCACCCACCAAGTTGTGGTCCTTGTTCCAACAGCCACAGGAGTCTACTGCAGTGAATGATTTGTAGTGGGGAAGGCGGGAAGGGTTGAAGCACTGGTGGAAATCAATTTTTTTATGTGGACTTAATTGTGAGACTTGAAAATTCACATCAAATGAACACATAAAGCAACTGAGCTAGATTCAGCTCCCCAAAGAGATAGCTAAAATTGGCAAGATTTTACAGTATCTCCAAAAACTAGGTGTTACAGTTTTAATCTGAGTTTGAATATTAGAATGATTTACTTGTACTTTAAAAACTACAGGTAGAAAAAGATAAAATATATATTAGCAATAATAAATTAATGAGTGTGTCACATGGCAAATGATTTCTTTTATTGTCCCCTTTCCTCAAACATTTGTATTCCTAGAAAGCAGCACAGAGTAAGAAAAATAATTCAATACACACCTAAACCGTTTTCAATATTATAGCATAGAAACAATTGTGTTATATTGGGTTATTTTCATGAACAAACTGTTTCCTATTGAGAGATTATTTTGTCATTAAAAAAAGGTTTTTTTAAAAGCTAACATATATACAACATCTAAATTCTGAGCAAATATTTCGCCATTTGCCTGACCTAATTACACTGGAATCTTCTATGTGTGGATCCAAGACTATAAGAGAGTATTTTATAAGACCTAATGAGCTCAAAATTGTAATATATAAGCAATATGGATTTTCTCAATTGAGCATTTTCATTTGTGTATTTAAAGACCATGAATTAGCTTAATTAAAATAGCTGGTAAGTTCTTTCCACAACCCATCCCTAAAAATGTACAAGTACTATAGATGACTGCATCTGAAATGAGGCATGAGAGGAACTTTTCCCACTTATATATCAACTCTTTCAAGTATAGAGAAATTCTTATTTAGGGATTCCAAAAAATATTCTGATTGTAAAGTAATCATTATATATATATAAAATATACACACGCAGTTATATATGCATATATAGACATACTATAGATATATACACATACTACATGTACACACATATACATACACAAATGTATTTGCATGTGATTTTATTAATATGTGTACATTGGTGCATACTTGAAAATAAATGTCTGTAAAATATATTTACATACGCATATATGGGAAATAAAAGATACCAAAATCCTCTGAGTGCTTTTTGAAAATATGAACTAACATGTGGAAGCAATTTACAGCTCCCCAAAATATGTTGACTACCAGATTGCTTTTACTGTTAGGATTGCCCTAGGAGAAAGGAGAGGACTTCCTAAAAAACATGGCAAGAGGTGCTTTCTGGGAAATTCAAACATGCAACACAAACAGACTGACTCTCCCCTCATCAGAGTGCTCAGCGCAGGCAGCTGGGCTCACAACTGGAAGCTGGGTGTGTCTGTGATGGGCTTACCCAGATAGCTATGTGCCGGCTTTTCCTCCACAACTTTGATTCTTCTTGCTCCAGCAGGTATCACCAGCACTTCCACATACCCTATTAGAGTCAACAGAACACAAAATAAATAAGGGAGTTCTCATCTCTTTTCTTTTCTTTTTTTTTTTTTAATTTTATTTATACATACAAGCTGGGGTACAGGCCAGAGGCGTGGGGCGGCGAGAAGGTTCACCAGAGACAGAGTGGGGAGCAGAACAGGCAGATCAGAAATACACTGCTGAGGGGAGCAGCGGGTGAGGCAGGAGAGGTCTGCCGCACCATGTGGGATTCTCCCCGGCCAGGCGTCGAACTCGCGTCACTGCTGCCGACAGCTCCACAGCGCAGCGCTCAACCGCTGCGCCACCGGGGAGGCCCCTCATCTCTTTTCTTAATTGACCCTTTTTACTCTTTTAATTTTTGCTACAATATTTCAAGACCTATGTAAAGAAAAAAAAGTGTATCAAATCTGTTGTAATTTTAAGTGGTGAAGTTTCTTGGAAAAATGTTGAATCTACAGTGCTATTAAGGACACACAGGCAACAGTATTTTATTTAAAAATCTTGCTGATAGCTTATGAATTGTGAGCAGAGATAAAGCACCATTGTGACAGCCTGATTAGAAAAAAAGATGAGTATGGAACAGAGCAAATCATCTCAGATTGTGCTCTGGGAATTCCAATAAATTAGGAAGTGTGGGGAAGGAGAACATGCATCTATAGACTGGAACAGACAAGGATCAGGTACCTGGAGAAGTTAAGTCTAGGAAAAGAGACTGAACTCCCTGGAGGAGATTAAAAAATGATTTGATTTTTTGTGTGTGTAGTTTTTAATTTTTTTCCAGTTTTACTGAGATTTAATTGACTATAACATCCTGTCAGTTTAAGGTGAAGGGGAAAAAAGGGCTTGAAACTGGAACTTGACACAAGAAAGTATAAGGCCACACCTAGCAATCTTGTGTTACTCTGGAAGGTGTCAGATAGCTAGACAGCCAGTCAGAAGACACCATTAGGTGTTTTTTAGATAAGGGCTTTTTAGCAGAAATTAGGAATGTAACGCTCGAAACAAAGTAAGATAATGTGGGATAAGTGTCCAAAAAAGTCAAAACCAAGACTTTATTGAGAGCAGAATAGTGACTGAGTAGGTGTCTACCTACTTCTGGCTGAATAGCTATGAAGTTATATTAAAATAAGTTTTAATATTCTTAGCATTTCCATGATGTTCCATCTATCTGATAAGAGTCTTTTATTTCCAAGCTACTTTTAAAAAAACCAAAGAGCAGAGCAAATCCCAGAGTTATCTCTTATTTGTAATTATTTGAATTCCTAAAGCTGTTTATAATCACTGGGCGTATACCAAAAGGTATTATAAACCTGCCTTTTGGCAGTGGCTAAAATTAGAAGCATGTGTTTTTAGAATGATAATTTTCATTCAAGAACAACCCTCAGTCAGTGTACTCATTTTCAGTAGTAATAAACAAAAAAACACTATCATTCTGTTACATGAAAAAACCAGCAATAACGAACAGAGAAACAAATGCCTAATGGCCTTTTGTACTTAGAAGTAAGGTACTATGGTCTCTGTACTCAACCAGCTTCAAATTAAATTGGAAAGACAAATTATGAAAGCCTTACATAAATGAGTCAAATAAAACTTCAAAAACTAGGTTTAAGAGGTTACATGGAACATGGTATGGTTAATTCCCTGAGGAAGAACATGAACCCGTGTTCTTTAAACACCTCCCTTCACTAGTCACATCACCTCACAACTCGAAAGTCTGACAGCTATCTTCATTCACAAAGCAGGATTTTTTTTTTCCTTTTACACAGTCATATACATTATACTTGAAAAACACTGGGATCAAACAGAAGCACTGATTCAGAAAAGAGAACATCACATATGATCAAGGAAATTTTCAAATAAATAATAAGAAGAAATCTTTTTGAAGAATGGGTAGGAGTTCTATGTGTATACATATACGCATGTATTTATATATAAATACAGACACATAATGCCTGTATATGTGTGCAGATCTGTGAATGTGTTCACTTAAGTAAAGTAAGGGTGTAAGTGGAATTTTCATAAGCACATAAAATAATTATAGGGCCTCCCTGGTGGCACAGTGGTTAAGTGCTGGGCTGTGGAGCTGACGAGTGGCGATGCAAGTTCAATGCCCAGCCAGGGAGATTTCCCACATGGCGCGGCAGACCTCTCCTGTCTCGCCCGCTGTTCCCCTCAGCAGTGTATCTCCATCCATCTGCCTGTTCTGCTCCCCACTCTGTCTCTGGTGAACTCTCTCACCACCCCATGCCTCTGGCCTGTACCCCAGCTTGTATGCATAAATAAATAAATCTTTAAAAAAAAAAAAAAAGGAAAGACTATTGCTTAAGTTAGAAGCTGGAAAAAAGCCTGTGATACCAATGCTATAGATTCGACCCTCATCTTGGACAGTGCTTTGACAATGGGAATGTTCTTTTACCAGATATACTATTTTTTACTCAGCCATATTAAAATGCAATAGCAATCATTATTTTGATGGTAGTAATAATGATAAATGCCACATTTTGAACAAGTGCAATGTACCACTCATTATTATAGTACTTTACAGAGGTTTTTGCATTTAACCATAATGATAACATGCAAGGAAGACAGTACATTTACCATTTAATTTGTGAGGAAGAAAAAGGAGAGGGGGAAAAAGACTCTTCAAGATAGACCACATTGTCTGTAATTAGCTGCCCAAGCTGTGAACTCAGATCCTGGTGAGTCCCCCATGTACTCTCAGTGCTACTGTTTTGTAAAATAGAATCCAGGATACTGTGATTCTGTCAGAGCGCTGCTAAGACAAATATACAGACAAAGTCTAAGCCATGTGTTCCTATTACAGAATCAGGATCGCAATCTCCTATTCTAAGAATAACACATTTTATGCTCATTTATTCTGGCCTAACACACACTTTACCTTTAGAAAATTATCCTCTGGCTAGGCAAGGTACAATGAAAGATATAATAAGTGCACTAAGGAAACAAACAACAACCAAAAAAAAACCCACCTCACACGTTTACTTTTTCTAGCTCCAAAAAAAAAAGGATTTAGCAATCTAAATACACCAGAGAGACAGAAAACACCCATGTGTCTGCACGTGTGTTACTCATACAATATATACAATGTGTACAGCCAGCTGGACCAAGTAACACTGAAATTCCTTCTAGAAGTTCTAGGAAGTCCTTAAACTATAAACATAAGTTTTTCTCAAGAAAAATGAATAAAACATTCCTAAAGTCACAAGTAGATAAACCCCATCATGATGTATTTAAGGACTCATAGATTTTTTGTTTTTTTTTTTCTTCCTAGCAATCTAATGTTTCATTATTAGCTAAATTAACAATATTAGTCAATCATGCACTATGCCGGTCACTGAGAATATGGTGCTGAACAAAAACAGTCATGATATTTTTCCCTGATTAAACTTAAAAGTCAAGTGGGGAAAGTTGAATGAATATAAAACTACAAATGGGATTAAACAGCCTCACGTGGATGCTAATATGGCAAGCGTCACTAGACTGGCCACTCGTGATAGGTGGAGCGGGTATAGGGAGCACTGCAGGAAGAACTGAATTGAGTTCAAAAGATGTCTAGGAATTGACCAAGTGCAGCTAGGACGAGGCAGACAAAATATTATTTCCTCGTACTAGGTCCTGAAGGGGAGCAGAGAAGGGGAGAAAGGGGCACAGAACAGGGTCAATTTGAGCATCTGTAAGAAATCTGATAGCTGCAGCTTCGAGAAGGAAAATGTATGAAATGATGCTGGATGGAAAGACAGGCAGGAGCAATATGCAAGGTTTTAGGGTCCAAGTCAAGAATTAGTCTCTTTCCTGTGAGCGATGTGAAACAAACAAGAAAGTGACACTAGTAGTCGCTATAATCCTCATATATTTAGACATTCCAAACATTTCTAAGCAACAGAAGCCATCAATATAACTTACCTATAAGAACAGACAAATGTAAAAAAAGTAGAAATTAAATGCGATAAAAGCAAGGGAGGTCTGACGTAGCAATCTGGGGGAACTATGGCCATATAATTCCAGTCAGAATGAAAACCATCACTGACCCCCTCGTATGTCTGTTTTCTATGCTAGTGGAAGAATGAAATGTTCTTGCAATTACAGGAAGGCACAGTGCTGACTTTACCCTGGTATTCTTCCATGAATTGTTTCCATATATGCATGTTACACAATCATGCAAATGTATTCTGCAAAAATTCTAGATCTTTAAATCTTTTCAGTCTCTCAGACTTTATTTGAACTTCTGCACTATAAAAACTCCCCCCATCACAGTCAGGCTAAAAGCTTATTATAATTGCGTTTCTTAGTGAAAGTCTGTGAGGCTGTTAGAGCTAAGTGGGGCTTTTCTAAATGAGTTCTGGCAGACTTTGACTTAGAGAACCTAGCTTTTTTTCCACAGATTTAGAGATTGAGATTTTGATCTACCATTTACTCTGGGTTTTTGTTATTTTTAGGCTTCAAGATCTGCATTTATCTTTTACTCTGCTGGAGCCTAGCAAAGGGTTAAATTCAGCTTTAAAAAGCTGGGTCTAATTTTCTCTCCTGAAGAACTCCTTCATCTAGCATGAACTCAGTTTCTTCATTATTCAAACACAAATGACTAATCCTTTCTATGCAAATTAGTACATATTTTTGTCTGTTTTTCCGATATTTTGAAGAAGGGATAAAATAGGAGAAAGTTACGTGTAATATATGCATACTAATGATCAAATATAATCATATATACTAAGATGGTTCATTACATGAATGTCCAGATAAGAAATTCATGTACACACAGAAACATTCGCTTCCTCCCAGTTAGCTTGACGATCAGCATATGAAGGATTTTCTACGTGTGAAGAATATTTGTAGGATATTGTCACTTGTTCTGTATCACTTTAAAAAACACACTACACAGATTGCTCATTGTCATCTCATCATCATCTCTCCCCAGGTATCAGTGATGTGGCAGATGGCAGAACCTATTTAGGGCAGGCAGGTTTGGGGGCTTTGGGGTACCCCTCTCCCTGCCCTGTAACATTAGCATTTACACACAAGGAAACAAAAGAAAATGACTTCCTGTTACTAATATACCAGAACCCACATCATCTGATCCCCCGATTACCATTTCTACTATGCCACACTGCTATAGACTCTTTCCAAATGTTCATTCCCTTCAAATTTAGTAAAAACATTAAGAAAAAATAAAGGAAAACTTGAAAGTTGAAGATTAATACTCTCAAAAATGGCTCCAGGCTGTTACCAAATCACTATTCTCTGTTAAACATTTCACTTTGCTTTGGAGACTAAGGTTTGTAGAAACTTGATAACATTAGCCAATGCAAATTAGATTATTCCTTTTTGCTGCTCCAGCTTATTGAATGCACAACAGATGACTTCATATTTTCATTATTGGGAAACAGACTTGTTAGAACCTCTGGCTAATATCACACGTATGTCATGGTGAATAATCATTCAGTACCCATTTCAAGAGTCCTCAACAGAATCAGAACAGTGATTTCTAAGTAATATTCAGTGAAATCTCTGTCTTCAGGGACAGTTTGGATTACTAATTTTGCAAAAAAAAAATTTTTTTTAATTACCTGCTCCTCTGGTGTGATTGAAATCTCCTTTAATGATTTTACATGATTTTCCATTGCCATTGCACACCCCACAGTGATCTTCCCTTGCAAGAGACCCTAGTAAACCATCACAGCCAACTTTCTGTAACAAGACAATGACAAGACAATGACAACACATCATTTTCTGTTTTGACTACTAATTTAGGATCAATCTATTCTCTAAAAAGTAAACAAACCTAATTGACAAACTAATAAAATGTCTTCTTCTCCAGCGCAAATTGAGCAAGTGCATGTCAAATAGTAGCTGTAAAGAGAATACATGGGACAGAGATGAGAGTATTAAGTGAAATCCTAATGCAAATTCTAATGCAATTTGGAAAAAGTGTTAGAGGCAAATGCAATTTACAAAAATCACAAATTAAATCACCTATTAAATATAACACTATCTAATTCATTCTATTCAACACAGAAAATAGTGCATTATATGAACAGCTTTACTTTACAAAGCAGCTGCAAAGCAAATACTGAATATTAAATATTAACTTTCTAAAAAACAAATTTTTATTTTCACTACAGTTCATAAATAAATTCTATTCCAATTTTCTTTGGCATTTAGCACATAAATGTTAAGAACTACTCACAACCCTGACAACTCTAAGAAAATACTAACAATGCAGGAATTAATTTTTACATGTTCCCATGAGAATTCTGTTACTATGAATCATCAGAGATTCAGTCAATTGACTTATCTGGTGAATAATGGTTTCCTCCCATCGATTATTGCAAAATATGATCACATTCTGCAATTTGTGCCTTCTCAAAGGGCAGACTTTAATGTCAATATTGCCATAAATAAGTGGCAGTGTTATAAACTACCCCTAATCAAGAAGTTGCAGGCAAAAATGGTGATATATTATTGATTTGTAATAAGTTACAGTTGTTTTAGAGGAACTTCTAAAATACTAAACAAAAGAGAACAAAAACAGTGTCATTTTCTGTTGGATTGGGTGGGGCTGGGTAAAGGAAACAAGTAGATTATAAAAGGCAGCTGCAGGATGAATATCCCGAGAAAGCAAAAAATCACATTAAATCTGCACAATGTAGCATTCTTTCCTTTTGTCAGGGGAAACCTATTGGTGTGAAGAAGTAGACAAAACAATGCATTCCTGTAGAACTCTGATCTGCAGTCAAAGCTTATTCAGGGAAGAAAAAAAAGCTAATGTGTCTGGATGAAAGGGTTAGCCAACACAGGAAATGCTGAAAATACAACAAAGGTGTTGGAAGAGTTCTCCAAGCAGTGCTCATGAAAGGAAGCTGGGAGCCCTGGGGTGAGAAAAAAAATCTCCACATAAACATGATGAAAAATTTAGTATAGAGAGTGACTTTTGAAATAGTCAAAGCACCTTTAATGCTCCAACTCTAGTACTCAGCTTTTCTGGGGGCAAATAATGAGCACAATAAACAGTACCCACATTATTGAATACATTGGTACCTAGTAATTTCTGAATTTTTTCTAACCCTTAGTAACAGGGTAACAGTTAGACAAAATGACCTAGGTCAATAATCATGCAGTTTCAAAATAAAAAAAAAAAATTGTATTTTGTAATTTATAGTCTGATGTACTAATACTTGACAAAATATTATCACATAAATCTGCAAGTCGAGGTGGATCTACTTTGAAAAGGCAATGCCATTTAATGTGTGGCAGCACCCTGGGGTTGCACCAGCATGCAGGTGATGGGAGGAGAACATATTACAGAGGTTGAGTTTACTTTATCCTTTTCCATGATGGAAACATTACAGAGCCAAATCTGGTGAACTAAAGAAAGCTGTTTTCTTTTTAACTGAAATGTAATATTCTGCATAGTTTTAGGTGTATAGCAGATTTGATATTTGTGTATATTGTGCAAGTCTAGTTAACACCTGTCACCTTACCTTGTAACATATTTTCTTCTCACGATGAAAACTTCAAAAATCTACTCTTTTAGCAACTTTGCAATATGCAATGCAGTATTATCCACTAGACTCACCATGCTATACATTACAACTCTGACGTATTTTATAATTCACATTTATACCCTTTGACTCCTTTCACCTATTTCAGCCACTTACCCCTGCCTCTGAAAATTATCTATTTTCAACTTCCTGCCATAGTTGATTTAGCAAGTTTTCTATATTCAGCTTCACTGCTGTATATTTTGTGATAAAGCAAAGCAAAATATTCTGGCCAAAGTAGATAAGTAGAGGGTTGTCAAAAGGGAAAAAGAGGAATGTTTTTAATTATACTTAGACTGAATGAAACATTTTAGTGAAGAAGCCAGAATCCTGAAGTATTACAAAGCTGTCAGAAGTCACAATCCATTTCATAGAACTTTAATTTAATTATAAGTCATCAGATTCACATTAGCACTTGTACAGAATTCTTGTTGTTGTTGCCGTAACTTTAATGTCTAGCTGGGGACTCTATAAAAGACTTGGCTTACTGTTAACTGTTAAGTGAAAGGCATAGCAATTTTAGGCTATTGTATTTGGCATACACTCTTAGAAAAATAAATTTCTGAAAAATAAATTCATTGAATCTGTTATAGGGCAGAGAGAGGGGAACCCCAGAGAACCCCCAAACCTGCCCGTTCTAAATAGTTCTGTCATCCACAGCATCTGGACAAAACATATAAGACCTTAAGTGGAAAAGAAACTTTAATACAATTAGTGTGATAATACAGAAAAGACAAAGAATATAGTTTCTAAACTAAGCATCCGAAGTTACCCATCACCTCGTGGGTAAAAGTCCACCCAAATGGGATTGGTCCAAAGCAAGGCCCGAAAGCCTGCCATGAGTTTAAAACACCTTTCGGCAGGGACCCATAGAAAAGGGTCAGAAACAATCAGACAATTCTGGGAGTTAAAGAGCAAAATCAAAACCAAAATCAATGTTGCCATTGTCACCTCCCCACGATCTCTCCCCCACAGCTGTTTCAAACAGTTCAGGCCAGTACAGCTTCCTATGTCTCCCTGCTCCTTGTTCCTCTTCTGGCCTCCATCCTGCTCCCTTTCTTCCTGTCTCTCCTCTCTGTCTTCTTATCTCTCCTGCTCAGCTCCACCCTCCCTTGGCTGGGGCAGGGAACCTGGAACACTCCCCTTTCCTGAGGACCACCCTCTTACAAAGACATACAGTAATCTGACAGATTTACATATAATACACAAAGCTAAAAGCATTAATTGCACAACATACAACTGTGATAACAAAATGAGCTGGTGTAAATTCCTGCAATGATTTTGTTTTTTACACACTGAAGAAAAATTCTATTTCAGCATATCGCCATACGCCACTAAAGAACAGAAGTTTATATGCAATTATAAGATTGCTTCTTATACCAATGGTATTACATGATTATGTGTTTAAACTGTGTAGTGTGCTGGCAAAATACACTCTTAGAGCTGGGGATATTGCTTTTTACTCAGAAGTCCACAGACCTCCACCAGACCACAGATAGTGACCTGATAGCCTGTAAATTATTTTCAAAATTTGATGGGGGGGGAGGGGAGGGAGGGACAGGGGCTGGGAGAAGGGAAGGAAGTGTGCCAGGTCTGCATTTTTCTGGGGAAAAAATAAAGATTTCATCAAATTCTCGAAGGAATGTATTTCACAAAGAAGGCAATGACCATTGGTCTAACACCTTCCTTTCACAGATTAGTTGTGGAGCACACATATTCCACATGACCTGCCCAGGAGCGTTACTGCCCTGTGGCTGCCACAGTCTCAGGGCCACTCCTCTCACATCTGTTTCATGACTAAGTTTCACTTCTCTCCCCTGCCTGGGAAGTTGATCAGCTATCAGTCCTCTTCAGAAATTGCCTCGCCTGAACAAAACTGCTGTTTTGAGGTCACATGCCCATCCTGGGGTAGTTGCATTTAAACTTTAGGGTGGTAAAAAGTCTGGGGTTTCTCAGTGCAGATGGGGAAAACTCTTGACGCTCCATCTCAGCTTCAACACTCCCCACAAGGATCAGCGCAACTCACCACAGTGTAATTTCTCCCTGTGCCCAACCCTGCCTAATTTCCTTATTGTTGCCCACAGCACTTCTGCATTAAACTTCTTGCACATTACTCTTCAGGAAAAACCAACACGAGATGGTGGCAGAGCCATGACTAGTTCTAACAAAATTTCTATTTTTCTAAAGATAAATGAAGAACACATAATGGTATAGAGTAGATAATTTTTTAAAAAGAAGAGAAAGGCAAATGGAATGATTAAGAATTATAAGAAAATGAGATATACTTTTAAAAAATCAGCTGATTCCAGTGTGTTGAAAATACTTCCAGGGTAAGTGAGTAACCGGACTGATTTTACAGGGTTTTGCCATATGGCTCAATCTTGGATACAAGACAGAGAGAATGGGAGGACTTAAATTTTTGTTCTCTAATATTTGACAAAGTCCAATTTGTTGCAACTGTAGGGCTAGAGTATGTGCATTACAATTTCAAAATATCAGACTAATAATAGGTATTATAGATTACCTAATCTGAAACCTTCATTAAATAGATGAAGAAACAATTTCACAGCCAGGTTGGGAGAACAACCACGTCTCCTGAATCTTAATCCAGAGCTTTCCACCATAATCTAGAGCTGTTTAATAGTCCCATAAATTCCTCTAGGACATATAAACATTCCCTTTGGAGGGTCTTACCTGGCACCTGCCATTTGCACAGATATCTAATCCTTGATAGCCACAAGAAGTTCCATCCATCACTTTTTCTGCGAGCAGAATAGGCTGTTCTTTCCCGCCGGGAGAGCAAAACAAGGCACAGGGTTTTTCTACGCACAGAATGGATGAAAAGAAATGATTAAAGTTACTTTACAAATATTTTTATCTTATTTTTTAGATCACTGAGTAGAAAATATAATTTGATGTTAACTGAGTAATACTAGAGTAGATAACAGAAGTTTATTATGAATAGTAAATGAGATGGTGCTTGAGAAAAGAGTAGCTATCCAGCGATTATTAAACTCAAGAAATAGATTTTCAAATTATTTTTAAATACATATTTTACTATTTTCTGACACTGAACCTCTATCACATACAAACTAATCCTTTTTCCTGAAAAATATTACATGTCCCTATTTTTTGTATTTAACTTTTGGATGATTTCTCCTTTATGTTAAGTTAAATATGAATTCTAGCTTATTAATGAAATACTTCTTGAGGTTTCATTTCCAAATACCAATGCACTGATTTCAGTACTATGCATGTGACATTTTCTTTTATTTTTTTAAAGATTTATTTATTTATGCACAAGCTGGGGTACAGGCCAGAGGCGTGGGGTGGCTAGAGGGTTCACCAGAGACAGAGGGGGGAGCAGAACAGGAAGATCAACAGAAATGCACTGCTGAGGGGAGCAGCGGGCAAGGCAGGAGAGGTCTGCCGCACCATGTGGGAATCTCCTATGCCAGGTGTCGAACTCGCGTCTCTGCTGCTGACAGCTCCACAGCGCAGTGCTTAACCGCTGTGCCACCAGGGCGGCCCACATGTGGCATTTTCTAATGGAAAAATTACTTTTTCCATTAGAAGAACTTTTTTTTAATTGAAATAATATTACATTATAACATCGTGTAGGTTTCAGCTGTGCATCACTGAGAATCAACATTGATTTCACTGCTAAATTTCCACCTCTATCCTTCAGCCTGACTTTGTCCCCTTTGTCTTGCCTTATCCATCCCCTGTCCCTCTTCCCTTCTGGTAATCCTAATGGATCTTATAGTTCAAAAGAAAGAAGTTCTAAGATAAACAATTCTCACAAGATTTTACATTATGAGGATATTTAGAAATGCAATGTAAACTCATGAGAACCTCTACTAAAATGCACAACTGCTGAAGGGCTACCTAGGATTCACGTCCTTTTCTGCTTACTAGAAAGCATGTGAGGATACAGCAGATCTAGGCTGAGAACCACAGCACAGGTGAAGAATTATTGAATGGCTGGCACTCTTCTCTTGTGCTTTATTAAGCAATAAGGTAGGATAGTTGGAGTTTAAAACATTTGCCTATTATACTCAAAGAGTAGCACAATATTTTTAAAGTGTTTCTATTTCTAAGCTTCCACCAGAGCAGCTGTCATATTTGATAACACCAGTAGTAGAATTATCCAAATCTGAAACTTCAGAACAATTTCCATGCTACGTTACTGCTCTATTAGCTTGACACCAGTCAGGTCCTTTACTATTTATTAAGTTCATATAAATAGAATGGAAAATACTTGACAATCTCTGACACTGAGCTTCAGTTATGTCTTCCGTCAAGTTCCATGTACGCTGATGGGATTCTATAAATACCAAATAACAGCTAGAGGCATGGAACAGGGTATCACTTTGCAAAGAGAAAAGAAGCATTTAAATGAGCCTTCAGAATTGAACATTTCAAACAGTTTTCACATGTGGCTTCTGAATACAACTCTGAAGAGTTTTTGAGAGTTGGAACATGGCCTTTAATGTGCATGGTTTTGAAATTTTCCTCTAAGATGTCATTATAAGCCGCAATAAAGCATTTCAGTGTGCTCTCACACCTCAAAGTAGGTTATGT
Organism: Scalopus aquaticus; assembly: GCA_004024925.1. Lineage (NCBI taxonomy): Eukaryota > Metazoa > Chordata > Mammalia > Eulipotyphla > Talpidae > Scalopus > Scalopus aquaticus. Next base: position 89,445 of record PVIJ01002463.1, on the reverse strand, counting down.
TTATTCAATGACTGCTCACTATGTCATATCTTTGGATTTAAAAACAGCTGCTATAACTGTAACACTTTAAAAGTGGCATGTATATAATTCTCTTTCTGGGGTTTCATTGAAGAGAGGAATAAACCAGATATATGAATAATGTTGAAAGGAGCAAGTCTAGAAAATTCCATTCACATTCCAAGCAAGTATTCAGATAAAAATCTTTGTCTCATTTTACAATATATTGTCAATTTACTATGCTTATTTTATCTTCACAGATGACATAAACATTTGATACCAATCTTCCTTTCTGAAGTACTTTTGAGACTGTGACATTATAGTGATCCATGTAACATGCCAGCACTTGGCAGACAGCCTCTGTCTTGATTTAGGAGACCAACCCTTTCCAAGATATGCATTAAACATGGACTTCAGCCAAATTTCACCAGAGTACGCAAAACACCTGAATGTTAAAGTCATATATCTTTTTTCCTAAAATTAAATGTTCACAACTGCACTGTTACCCTATATTTAATTCCTTCTGCCATAAATTCATGTATTACATAAAAAGAACAGAAGTAGTCATTTGCATTTTAAACTGCAACCTGTTATTAAGACTTGAGATTTTTTTAAAACAATTATAGATTTCAATTTCTTCCAGAGTGCAGTAATACTCCAAAGTCTAGTGTTGTATAGAGACTGATGTGTTTGATTGCTAAGTCTTATCAAAAATAAAACATATCAACCTGCTAATTATATAAATATCTATTATGGATCATACTGATGATAGACATCATTTTATAAGACTTAGGAGCTTCTTTATTTTAAAATGACCTTTATCTAGGTCTGAGAGTGTTGTTTTTTTTTTTCAAATCTGGTGGGAAACTGGTTCCTATCTCTATTTCACATATGACTAAACAGGCTTCAAATGATTTTAATGGTATCAAATGTCACAGCCAGCAAGAAGCAAAGATAGAATTAAACCTCAAATGACCAGATGATGATTCTTGTGATTGGAATAATTATACTGCTTATAATTTACCATAGAGATATTATTTATGTATTCAAATTTATATAACAAATATTTATTGTAAGCTTAATAATCACGAGGTCATACACTAGGAATAGACAATGTAGTGAATGCAGACATACTCAAAATGTGCTCTCACAGGGATAGTTGTGGGATAGTTGAAAGGGGCATCAATCCAATTTGAAGAATCAAAGGGTTTCTTTTTCCCTAGAGGAACTGACATAAACTGAGTTCAAAAATCAGAACAAGTCTCAAAGGTAAATAAATGATGGTGAAAGATGGATCCAAGTTTGAGGAAGGAAAAGTATTATGACAATAAAAAGAACTCTACCATGTGTTAGGGGTCCAGAAATAGGAGTACATGACAGGTGGAGTGAAATTCATCTTGGCTGCGCAAGAGACTACAAAAGGGAAAGATGGAGGTGAGGCAGGGATGACCTAATAAAACAGGTCATGAAGTTTACGGTGGGTCCTGAGAGCACAGGACTCATGGATGTGTAATGGTGCAGTGACTGACAGAATGGCCTCAAAAAAGGCCAGCCTGACTGAAATGAGGAACCGGGCCTGAAGGTGTGTCATCTGTAACAGGGAGATGGTGAGGAAGTTGAGGAATCCAGGTTGGAAATAGTGCAGTCAACAACATAATGCTGGCAGTAGGGATCTAAAGGTTTGGAGAAAGAGTTTGCTGATTGATTAAAGACGGATGGAAACTGAGATGACGAGTTCTGGCTTAGTTTGATAAGCTTAGTTTGGTAAGCAGAGAGGTATCAGGAAGTAAAATAGGTAAGACATAGTGGTGTGGGGGAGGAAGATGGAAATGTTAAGAATGACATTCACATGTCTCTGGGCTGTGCAGCTGAAAAGACAATAACCCTGGCTGAAATAGGAGACACTGAAGAGGATCAAATGGGCATGGGTCAGAAGGGTTAAGATCATGCATTAAATCTTTAACTTGTAGATACCATATAGAAATAACAGGTAGGAAGTTATATACACAAGTTTGGAGCTCAAAAGAAATATCTGGCTGCAGATATAAATTGATGAGTTATCTGCATATTTGAAGTCATGGAAGTAAATGACATTATCTAAGAAAGAAAATGCAGAGTGAAAGCAGTTAGCATCTGGAATAGCAGCAAGACCAAAATGGTGCTTTGTCATGGAAATAAGAGTGCATGAGTGTTTTGAGAACAAAGCAGTGGTCAATTATTTGAATGTATTTGCAGTGTCCAGTAAAAAAGAGGAATGAGAAAAATTTACTAGACTTAATTTCCATGAAAGTTCTTGATTTCCATGAAAGTGCGATTTGTGTTGGTGGAATCCAGACTGAAAGTACGGAAACAGAGGTTGGAATTTAGATAATTCTTTTGAGAAGGATGTCTATGAAGGACTAAGTCTAAGAGCATCTGAAAGAGGCTAAAGTTTGAAAAACGTTTATAACTGCAGGGAGAGTCCAAAAATGCTTAAAACTGAAAGTGAATGATCTAACGGAAAAAGGGATTAAATATATTAAGAGAGAGTAGCAGTAATCAGTAAGAGATTTGAGAAGGGAAGACAGGGCTAATGACACTAAGAGCACAGATGAAAGGTCTGGCTTTGAAAAGCAGAAATGAAAACTGTGCTATAATGTAGAAAGAAGATGGAGTATCTGTAGAGATAACTGAGCTTTTCAGTTTTATAGCAAGAAGATGAGAACGAACGTACCCCTCTCCAAATTACATAGCAGAAAACCCTGCCCTACTCTTTAGTGTCTTCCATTAGTGCTGTGTATTCAGATGCTTTCAGTAAGAGAAGGATTTTGCCTGATGTCTACACTAACACTGAGAAGTAGCAGAATTTCAGCTATGACCAGAAATGTTATTCCAATGATGGAAAATGAAATCCAAATAGACTAAGAAAAAAAAATAAAGAAAAGACAGGTGTGATATAATTAAGTCCATTTTGTCAACTGCAACTCAAATCCACAATCCACTTACCACGGTCCTTCTTAAGTGGTAAGAAATAATTTCCTTAAGGTTCTTATTCTGAAATAGTTAAGCTTTAGAGAAAATTGCAAAAGTAATACAGAGAGGTGACGTACTTTCCACCCAGTTTTCCCCAATGGTAATTATTAGACAACAGCAAACTCATAGAACTATAATTAATACATACAGTGTGCACATAATTTTACACAATTTTATGTGGATTTTATAACCATCCATCACAGTCAAGATATAGAACTATTTCATCACCAGGAAGGTTGTCCATCCTTTTCCTCACCATCATCCCTAGGTCCTGGCAACTAGTAATCTGTCTGTTTTCCATCTCTATGGTTTACCATTTCAAGAATGTCATTAAGTTGAAACAACACAGTTTTTCACCTTTTCACTCTGACTTTTTCAGTTAGTATAATAATCTGAAATTTATCAAATCAGTGTATATATCAATTTTTCCCTTTTACTGCTGCATAATATTCCACGTTTTGGACTTACCTTAGTTTAACTCATTCAGCTATGAAAATCTTTGTTTTTTTCTCCAGTTTTAAGCTATCGATAATAAAATGTCTATGAACACTTGTGTGTAGGATTTTTATTTTAATTCCCATGACTATTTTTTCAACTGTATGATGAGGTCATATTCAGTTGTTCGAGAAACTGTCATTTTTTTTCAGAGTAGTCATGCAATTTTACAGTCTTAGGAAGCATGTATGAGCTACCCAATTTCTCCTCATCCTTGTCAGCATTTGGCATTGCCACTTTTTTTTAAATTTTAGTTGATTTAATAACTGCTTAGTAGTACCTCTATCTTTAACATGTTTTAATTGAGATATAACTGACATGTAACTTTATACTAGTTTCAGATGTACATGACCTGACATATGCATATATTGTGAATAGAACATCATGCTATGTTTAGTTAACATTCGTAACTACAGGTTAACACTGGTCACCATTGAGATCATTACTGAATTAAAAAGGCTCTAATCTGTAGTATCTTGGTGTGCTGAACATGAACATAACCTTAAAAATTTTTATTAGCTCTCAATTTGAAGATATTTCATATAATTCATTTTATATGTTTTACCATGTAAATTCATCCAGTAGGACTGCAACAGCATCCTAAATCAGCCTAGAATGACATAATATTACATTGCATTGCAAAATACCATCATGCACACATCATCCAGAGTCGATTGCATCATTTTCAGATGCAATGCAATACTACTGCCAAGCGGCTGCTGAAGTAAGCTGATGTCAGCCGTGCACTATAGAAAGCCCTGTCGGAAAGGTTGAGCATTGAAAAGATTTCAGACTTTGTGTGAGACAGTTTAAGCTACTGTTCCATAGAACTGTTGTGATTTTATCCATTTAGGCACAATACAGAACAGTCATGCCTCGAAAGTGTGTTAATAGTGTGGACAATTTCTGCTCTATTAGTGGGGAAGTGACATTTGCCGCCAGAAGAAAAGTATCACTTCTCAAGTGAAGAAGGCTTATCATCTTTACTTTGGATACAAGGTTGGTGACCAAGACAAGCAACATGGTGAGGGACTCCTATTCCAGAACTTTCAGCAGAATATTCTCTTGATTCATCTGATGAGGACAAGGGTGAGTTGATCTGTGCTTCTCCTGTTCCAACAGCATGCAGTGATCCAGATTTTCACCATGGTGCATCATCAACCCCACACAGGCTCACACAGTAAGAATTAAATGACCTGGTTCATGATTTGGACTTATCCAAGAACAAGGCAGAATTTCTAGGAGCAAGACTCCAACAATGTTATCTTCTAGAAGATGTCACAATTACTTTCTATCGAAAGTGCCACCAGCAGTTGGAGCCTTTCTTCAGAAAGGAAAGTACTCTGGTATTCTGTTCCAATATTGAGGGCCTCATGAATGCCTTAGAAATCACTCAGGACCCACAAGAATGGAGACTATTTCTAGACTCTTCGAAACTGAGTCTTAAGGCTGTGCTTTTGCACAATGGAAACTGTCTTCCATGTATTCCAATAGTGCATGCTGTCCACATGAAAGAGACATGCGATAACTTAAAGCAGCTACTGAATTCCATTGAGTATAACAAGTACAGCTGGCACGTCTGTGGTGATGTGAAGCTAGTTGCCCTTTTTAATGGGACTGCAGCAAGGATATACAAATTATATATGTTTCTTATGTGAGTGGGATAGCCGAGCAAGCGAATTGCACTACTTGCGGAAGGAATGGACTCGCAGACAAAATGTAGCAGTTGGAGAGAAGAATACCCAGCACCCAGCTCTGGTCAAGGCTCACAAAATCCTGCTACCACCCCTTCACATCAAACTAGGTTTGATGAAGAATTTTGTGAAAGCTATGGACCGGACCTCGCCAGTTTTCCGATACCTGCATGAAAGATTTCCTCAACTCAGCGAAGCAAAGGTTAAAGAGGGAGTTTTTGTGGGTCCTCAGATTTGAGAGCTCTTCAAAGATGACCGGTTCAACAACTTGCTGCAGGGTGATGTGAAACAAGCAGGGAATGCTTTTCGCCTAGTGTCTACAAACTTTCTTGGGAATGTTAGGGCAGAAAATTACAAGGAACTAGTAGGAGACATGGTGATGCAGTGTCAGAAACTTGGCTGCAATATGTCTCTAAAGATCCACTTCCTTCATTCCCATCTGGATTTCTTCCCTGAAAACTGTGGTATGGTTAGTGATGAACATGGCAAACGTTTTCATCAAGATAGCGCATCAATGGAACAAAGATACCAGGGAAAATGGCCCACTACGATGCTGGCTGACTACTGCTGGACACTCCCCAGAGATGCTCCTGAACAGCTGTACAAGAGACAAGTAAAGAAATCTAAGAAGCAGTCTATGACTTGATTTTTTACAGGTATTAACTGTGGGCCTATTACTATTGGCATGCATTTCGTGATGTAAACATCCATTAACTGCAGATTACAATAAAAATAAAACTAGAGCCAAAATTAGAATTTGACTGTCATATTCGTTTTGAGCACATACAAATTGATAGGAAATGACTAATTTTATTTCAGTAACATGACATTTGTAAAAATTTGTTGACCAGTGTAATTACAATAATTTTCTTGTGCTGAGAACCTTTAATATCTATCTCAATGACTCACAAATATGTCCATATTAGCTGCATTATTATTAGTAGTAGTATTAGCTATAGTCACCATACTATAAGTTACATCCCCATGACTTATTCACTTAGCTAGAAGTTTGTACCTATTCACCTTCCTCACCCATTTCGTGCACCCCTTCTCTGGTATCTTCCAATCTCTGTGATAGCTCTCTCCAACTTTTTCAGTGATTGCTTACGGTTGTTACATATCAGTAAAGGTGGAAAAAATAAAGTTTTGAAATACATGGAACATAATCTGTAAAATAACATTAATTATTCTTGGAAAACTTTGTAAACCTAAAAGTCTAACTAATTCAGAAGGTAGAGATTGGGCTGGTCATACCTTCATCCATGACAGCTTGCCACTGAAGTACATGCTTTGGGTGTGAAGTTCTAACACTATAGGCCTGACACTGCCAGTCTCTGAATCCAGGCAAGCCTGCAGGACAAGGTGGATTCTCACATATCCTGTACTGTTTTCTGGGACCATTACAATCCCTTGCTTCAGAACCTAGCCTAGAAAAGACAGTACAAAAAAATCAATTTTATCATTGTTTTTTCATGTTAACTATTAAACAATTTTAAAATCATATTAATAAGACAAACATTCATATTCAATCTACCATTGAAAATGTGGATACATTAAAGTATTAGTAATAGTGGGAAAACCACAAATCCACATGTTTATTTTTTTAAAAGGCATGGCTTTACTGTTCCAATCACTTTAACCTTCATAATACATGAGAAATAAAAGCCAACTTGTTATAAAAATGATACAGAAGAGTAAAGGGCAGAGAATGAGGCAAAATATTTCAGAAAGACTGAAATACACATGATGCTTTATTCTTAAAATTATTAAGATAATGCTTCTGACATTTTTCAACAAATTCCTTAAATTTGCTTACAACAGAATTCGACTACTGACCCCACAGCAAGAGTTAAGGCTTGAATGCTGAAATGACTTTCTCACACGTATTTCTAGCATCACTCTAGAATGATGGGTCGAGCAAGTTAATATTGCAATGTTCCCTATCTGCATATGTACTTAACACATTTCCTTTTTCATCATTCTTAGTTTTACTGACATTAGCTTTGTTCTCATTTCCTACCTTTCTGCATTGCTATCATTTTCCTATTGTTGTCACACATTGCCATGCTTCCTTTGATACGTTTCTGTTTATTTAAACACATTTTATTTGATCTACTATCCTGCATATCACTTAATTATTACTGCTAGAAGGCTTGCTCTTACTCTTTTCTGAAAAGAGGGCTTTCTCGTTTTTTAATCATACAACTTAAGGAATTTTCAGTATTCCAAAGTGGAGCATGGAGTGACATTTGAGGGGCTCCTTTTGCCTTCCAACATGGCCTATCAGTAAAGACTGTGCAAATCAGAACTGAAAAGTGCCCTCCCCCTAACTCAGGAACCAAGTGTTTACCCAGAACATTTGCGCTCTCGACCGCTGATCCCAGAACTGCAGGTCCGGCTACATGGACTCCACATGCTCCACTCTCCGGCCACATGTCCAGGGGCTGACGTCCTGCTGCTACATTCTCCAGCCTTACACCACTATTCCAAAAGGTATGTCTTAGGTGAACAAATCAGGGCACAACGGAAAATCATTCACTGGCCTACAAAATCACTGGGATTGTGATTAGATCAGTCCTACTAGAGTCCAAACACAGGGAATTAAAAAAACAAACAAACAAAAGAAATGAGTTTGGCACCTACTTACTGTCATAGTAAAATTTGGCCCCGATCTCCCAGTTAGTTCTCATGTCAGAACATGCAAATAGTACACAGATACTTGTGCTACAGCCCTGAGGACCCAGTACCTGGTGAGGAAGCTAGGGTGAAGAGGAAATGTGGGACAGCATTGCCAAGATAAAAAGGAAGACTAACCCTTTCAAAGAAACACATAATTCAAAAGAGGCAAACAAAAAAGCATAAAGTTGTATGAAACAATGAAAAATAAGGAATAAATTTCCTTCTACCACTACTGGGTGGTAGACATTTTACCAAATTTAGCAATGTTTATCTGAAACATCAGTGATTCAGGCTATTCTTTTTCCTGGTAATTAAAAATATATAATTTAACACTTTCCTTTATGCCTCTTTTTCTTAAAGAATCCCCGTCATATAGAAATATTAACACTATATCAAGGTTTCCTTTGAGAGCTGTTTATTTGAAAGAGTTGAACAATTAGACTCTTTGAAATTCTGTCAATAAATCCATTTGTTCTATAGCATATTTGGTATTTATTAAAGAGAAATATAACAATAATTATAATACATAATGATGTTTTATTACTTTCCCATTATCTTTAAACAGAAGCAGCAAAAGAGGCTACTTCTTCAGTTATCAAGGAATGTTTACCAAGTTTTGATGGCCAGATTACGGTAATGTGTCTTATGCCTGGAAAAGCAGATATGTGATGCTCACAGCAAACATGTTAAAGGTAAAAAGGACCAAAGAAAATAATACGAATAGGTAGATAGAATAGGAAGATTAGAAGAAATTATATTATTATCAGCATAATGACAGGAGTTGAGATAGCTTATTCTTCCAGCCCTGGACAATTTTTTTTAAATAGTTCTTTTTTTTTTTAAAGATTTATTTATTTATGCATACAAGCTGGGGTGCAGGCCAGAAGTGTGGGGTGTGGGGCGGTGAAAGTGTTCACCAGAGACAGAGTGGAGAGCAGAATAGGTGGACTGACTGAAATGACTCTTGAGGGGAGCAGTGGGCGAGGCAGGAGAGGTCTGCTGTGCCGTGTGGGAATCTCCCCGGCCAGGTATCGAACTCTCGCCGCAGCTGCAGACAGCTCCACAGTACTGCGCTTAACCTGTTGCGCCACCGGGGAGGCCCCCTGAACAATTTTCTATCCTTAATGGCAATGTGATATTTAAGGGATCTTGGAGTCACTACAGGAACATTTTGTTCCTCAGTTTCCCCATTTCAAAATGTGAATGATAATCATATTGACCTAACAGACATTTTACAAGGGATGAATAAAGCAATAAACACAATGCATAGTCCATCTAAAGATTTTATTAAAGGTTAATTCTAACAGCAATGACAGTAGAAAACTACACTACATAGTTTTCTTTGAGCTAAAATATGCTTCTATGTGCAATAAAACAGTTGACTCCCGTAGATTTTCTCTAATAATACCAAATTATAAATTCAACCTTTTTTGATTCAAGAAGTTCTAAATCTAGTCATAAAAACAATAAATTTCTACAATCCAGAGTGTATGGATATACTGATTGCTGTGAAATAAATTAGAATTTTGTAAGAAGATTCAGACTGCAAAGTGCAAAAACATGGAAAAAACAGACCCTGTGAAAAGTTTTAAACAGCTTACCGGTTTTAAGAATTTAACAATGTCATGCCATTCCTGGGGAAAAAAATCCAAAGTGAAAGCTGTCAAATTTCAACTGGTCAAATTGTTTTGGCCTCCTTGAATGGTGTTTATTTTTCCCAGAGTGCACATCACAGTTGCTTGCCCATTTAGCAGTAAGCTGGCATTGAAAGGCTGGGCTAGAGTTCATAGCAGACTAAAAATACTCTGGGAAACACTGGGATCTAAACCTGCACATCATTTAAACCAGACCACATCTGGCAGATGAAGAGAAATGGAAACAGTCCTGCAAGCCAATTTGCCCACACATATCAGTGAAATTTAAAGAAAGCATAGTATAATATTTAAGGTCAATCACCTTGCAGATAAACCAGATCTCTGGATGAAGCTATGGGAACCTGCTTTTGTGCCTTGCATGCACTGCTGTGCTTCAACATTGAGGAAAATGTCAAATGATGCTTTGATTGATTATACAATGGATTCTATTGGGATTGTATATAAAATGTACCTAATGATGCTGTTCATAAACTTTCTAAGAGTTTTTTGTTTCATTTATGTATTTTTTAAAAGTTTTTTTTTTAAGATTTATTTTATGTATATAAGCTGGGGTACAGGCCAGAGGTGTGGGGCGGTGAGAGGGTTCACCAGAGTCAGAGTGGGGAGCACAACAGGCAGATCGAGGGAAATACACTGCTGAGGGGAGCAGTGGGCGAGGCAGGAGAGGTCTGCCGCACCACGTGGGATGCTCCATGGCCAGGTGTCGAACTAGCGTCGCCGCTGGCCGACAGCTCTCCAGCACAGCGCTTAACCGCTGTGCCACCAGGGAGGCCCCCATTTATATTTTTAGTTATAAATAATTACACATGGTTTAAAAACTTGGAATTTGTCATTATCTGAGTCCAGTCTGATTTATGAAAATGCTAAGGGAATATATAGTATAGATTATTTCTGAGACAAAACATGATCTAAAAAATAACTTTTTTATTCTCAAATTTCCATGAGGCTATGTGTAGGAAGTTCATGAAAGTGGCCAAACATAAGAGGTTCATGAAGATGTTGAAGGAAAATGATTATTTTCTAATCGCACCCTGTACATACAGTATTGGATGAGAGAAGCAACATAAAGAATAGACTCTGTATGTAAGCAAATTTTTTTATTTTAAAGCTATCAGAATTTTCATTATTTGTAATAAAGAATCATGATAGCAATATCAAGAATCTATATTTAGAAAAATAATCAATATATTATAGAAACCTTAAAAAATTTTAAAACTCTAGAAATTGCTATTTAACTTTCCTTTCCTATTCCCCAATACCTAGCAAGTATTTTAAATAAAAGAGTATTTCTTGATTTTTACCAAATCACTTATCAACTCTTCAGCCTGTGTTAAATGTACATGTAAGCATAGATAATAGTATTTTAAAGAGAAAAGAAGAAAGCAGACTACTTTTACTTTGAAGAATTTTGTCTACAAATAGTAATAAATACATATTTCACAATCATTTTGAATTATAAAATTCTATAGGCACCTTCTCAGACTTTATTATATATTCTTGGATGAGCTAGTTAAGCAGCTAGACTGACATCACTAGAATGCAACAATTGCAAAATTGTTTGCAATGTATTGAGCTAGAGGTGCTTAAAGCAAAGTTGCATGCGTTCAAATATTTTAACACTACAGCACTTGGCTGCTGCAACAGCTGGAACAGATGGATATATGAAGAAGCCCACATGGCCTGTGAAACTGAGAAGTTCATTACTTATTTCAATACAGAAAGCATTACAGAACCACAAAAGAATATCATTAGCACGACTGCAGGGAAATAAAATATTTTACTTCTGATAAGTAATTACAGTTTGGGTTGCTGAAAGAATAAATTTATTTTAGAGACCTCAAGAAAGCAAATTGCTCTCATAAATATGTGAGAAGTAATAACAGAACAAATTGAGGACATCAGTTTATAAGAATGAAGAGATTTTTATATTGTTAAAAACTATGTAAGATGAATGGGTTGTTGATGTTTGAAGAAGTATGACTGAATACTTGGTTATCTTTCATTGCTGTTTTCATGTTTTAGGGATGATGAAAATAATACTGGTACAGAACTTTCTGATTTAAACAACAAATTACTCAGCATAATACTATGAGGCTTGTTTAATACACACATGTTGTACTTTTGCATGTTACTGAATTTCTATTTTTATCTCTATATTTTTAACTGATGTGTTTTCAAGCTAGTACTCTATGTAACTTTATTTTTTTCCCACAAGTCATTCACATAATTAATACTTATATTTTTCATGCTGGTGTTTCTTTCCAAAAGTAATAAATATCCATGTTCTTCAGAGACACGATTTCTACTTGCATATGATAACTGAATTGATAACAGTTCTAATTTCCCACCACATAGTAAAAATTAGAAAACTTTGTAAATGTTTGGAACTGTTATCTTTTAACTAAATTAATCATAATTATTTCTATTTGGGATACATCCATTTGATATTCTTCAAAATATTATTTTTCAACAGCAATTATTGTCATCTGGTTATGTATATGAATATATTCCTATACCCTATGAAACACATTAGAATAAACAACTTAGATGGTCAGATATTTGCTAATCTCCAAAATGTCAACTGGAATCTTTTATTTCTAATTTTTGAATTAGAAGGGACAATTAAAGATACTCAGTTGCTCTTCTGAAGGACTAGAACGGATTCATTAGCTCTGAGTTTTACTATTTATGTTCTTATTTGTGCTTATTTTACTTGTTTAATAGTTTAAAAAATCTTTTTTGTTCAAAGGATACATAACTCTGTTTTTTTAACCATTATCTCGATAAACAATAATAAAAAATGGCCACAAAGATTAACAAAATAATCATGAATTTTAAAAATGTAACATTTAGGGCCTCCCTGGTGGCGCAGCGGTTGAGCGCTGCGCTGTGGAGCTGTCGGCAGTGGCGACGCGAGTTCAACGCCTGGCCGGGGAGAATCCCACATGGTGCGGCAGACCTCTACTGCCTTGCCCGCTGCTCCCCTTAGCAGTGTATTTCTGATCTGCCTGTTCTGCTACCCGCTCTGTCTCTGGTGAACCCTCTCGCCGCCCCACGCCTCTGGCCTGTACCCCAGCTTGTATGTATAAATAAAAAAATAAATCTTTAAAAAAAAAATAAAAAATAAATAAAAATGTAACATTTAGGGCCTCCCTGGTGGCACAGCGGTTGAGCGCTGCACTGTGGAGCTGTCGGCAGCGCGTGATGCGAGTTCGATGCCCAGCCAGGGAGAATCCCACATGGTGCAGCAGAGCTCTCCTGCCTCACCACTGCTCCCCTCAGCAGTGTATTTCTGATCTGCCTGTTCTGCGCCCCACTCTGTCTCTGGTGAACCCTCTCGCCGCCCCACGCCTCTGGCCTGTACCCCAACCTGTATGTATAAATAAATAAATCTTTAAAAAAATGTAACAGTTAAAATTAAAAGTAGATGAAATATTGAAAATTTTATAAATACTGAAAGTATTCCATTGGTGTTAAGGTACATACATTACTAGCAGAAGAAAATATTCTGTGAGTTACACTGACAGGAGAAAATGTAAGTTTCTTCAGTTTCATTTAATACTCTCATTAACTTCAGGCAACGCAAATGACTTACCTTACCGGCGTCACAATCAGTTCCATCCATTGGTGGATCTAGTTTCGTTCTGCATTCTTTCTCACCTTCTACCTTGCACCACAATCCAGTGCAAATAACATGCTGAAAACAAGGGCACAATAACCAATAAGAGGAAGTATCACATTTTTGAAATCAGTAATTTTTGAAAAAATCATTTTAATAGAACCAAAATTATTTGAATAAAAATACATGTTAGGTACTTTTAATATTAAACTTATAATTAAAGTAGTATATGGAAAATTTATAGTGGCTGAAGATTGATACATGTAATGGAAAATTTGTTCAATAAAACTGAACCTTCAAGAAATTCCTTAAATGAAACACATGTGATTATGCAAGGTTAACTACAAGAGAAAAATTTGAGCTAAAAAATTATTATTTATACCATTGTAGGAACCAAGCTAGAAGAATTAAGTAAATGTATTTATGGTATGGGTTTTAAAACTACAGACTACAACGAACTTTTTCTTCAAGGGAAAAGTTGAAGGAAATAAAAAATAATAGGATTAAGCAGCAGAGACATATCAACAATAGAAGAGAACTCTGTGCAGTGCGAGAGGTGAGACTGTCAGAAACTTAAGTCACAGCTATATATTTTTTAAAGATTTATTTATTTATGCATACAAGCTGGGGTACAGGCCAGAGGCGTGGGGTGGCGAGAGGGTTCACCAGAGACATAGTGGGTAGCAGCACAGGCAGATTGACGGAACTACACTGCTGAGGGGAGCAGCGGACAAGGCAGGAGAGGTCTGCCATGCCTTGTGGGAATCTCCCCAGCTAGGCATCGAACTTGCGTCGCCACTGCGGACAGCTCCACAGTGCAGCGCGTAACCGCTGCACCACCAGGGAGGCTTTTGCAGCTGTACTGTAGCTAACTCAGTGACACAGAGATAAAGAGACATCTGCCAGATTCCTTTTGTTGTTGTTGAGGTTACCTGAGCTTATAACACAGCTTTCAGGTGAACATTTTCTCACCCCAGCAACCGTATACATCATATCGTGCCCACCACCAAATATCCAGTCACCATTCACCACTGGTCTACACTTCCCCCCAGGGCCCTCTCTGGCAACCATAATTCTGTTGACAACTGGCACATTCTCAAGGATTTCCTATTTCTCTAAGATAACTGAAGCATTTTAGATATAATCATGTTATTAACAAATAATGTAAACATGAAATCCATGAGGGACTTTTAAAGGTGGTTAGAGTAACCTCTAGTGAAAACGATTGTTCTACTACTAATATAAAGGGACAAGAGAGTGGAAGAGAACAGGTCAGCAGAGACTAAGCAAGTGAAAATACGAACAACAGTCACAAAAGGGAAAGAGGTCCAGTGTATTGGGTGGAGATATCTAATGAAAGGTTAATAAACATGATTTTAAAGATAGAAGAACCAGATCTTGAATGACAGGATTAGAAACCTCTTTTGTGTAAGGAAAATGAAACCGATTAGTAGTTGGCCAGCAGGTTAATAAAACTGTTATTTTAGGAGGTCTACTCTGGTGATGGTATTCAAAACAAACTAAAAATCACTACAAAATTAAAGCTAACTCATGACCCAAATATAGTAAATACTTTGGGGATAATACGTTAAACATTTCACACAGGTCTGTTATAACTCCAATACTGAAATTGTAACAATTCCCAAAATGAGATTTTCCTATTCTTTATTTGAATATTTTGAGTTGTGAAATATTTGTAAGCTCTTAAAAATTTAGTAGTCTATGGAAATATAAATTTTATTTACAGTCTTCTATCTGCTGTGGTGACAATTTTTCTGCTTCAAAATATTTTACACAAATATATATTTTAATATATAGGATATTATTTAACTTAAGTGCTTTTATTTTCACCTTAAGTGCTACTATTTTAATAGCATGAATTTTACCAAAAATTCATGCAGGAACTTATTTTAAAGAATGCCCAAATCAAAATGCTTCCCCACAATATCTTAGACTCCTGAAAATAAACCAAAAAGTTCATCATGAACTTTTGTAGACAGATTTGTATTTGAATTAGTGGATGTCTAACTTGAGAATTTTTGTTCCTAAGGTATTTTGTTGTTGTTGTTGTTCCTCCTAAGACTTTCTGTTAATGATGTATGCTTATCATGAAGTCAAACTCATGAGGTCAAATGCTGAACTGGCACCAAAGAATTTTGTTTTACTTAAACTGAATAAAGCTAAGTTGTGTTACAGCATGTATTATTTTAGTCAAGTTCATCAGTTACCCAGTGCATACTGAACTAAAATGCAACTCTTCTCCACTGTACTTTTAGAATAATAGTTGCTTGTTGAACACTGTTGGTGGTCTAAATTCTGACCTTTTACCATTATCTGCTATTCAAAACAGCAGGTAGTCTAATTGATTCCCACTTGAGGCACTGAAAGCATAAAAGCAAACTTGGCAGCTTTTCAAGATAAGCACAGTCATGTAGAATAAATCTTACAGAGAAGATCTCTTTGCTCTTTATGTTCTGCAGGTTTAGTAGAGATCTTACAGTAAGTAAATTAGTCTCATTCTTAAAACTAATTCAGACTCATGATTTCAAACCAAACTGTCAAAATTAAAGTAAGAACATGTTGAAGAAACAACAAGAACTCTTTTCACCTAGAGAAGTGGAATGTATCAGATGTGTGATAATAGAGCTATGTGACCATCAAGTCCTTTCGTGAGATAATAAAGGGCAGAATGGGGTATTTTGTTAGAAATAAACACTCTCCATATGTTACACAAGGCAGAGTCAAATACGTTTTTCAACTTAATTGTTGATATACTTAAGATGTCAGTTAAGAAAAGAAACTTAAAACTTAAAATGCTTTAAGTTGGAATCCAAGATAGAAATGCTTAACTTGGCACTCTCAATCAAACTAATAAAAATAATGCAATATTCCTTTTTTGTTTTTCTATAATGAGAAAAGACCATAAAAAGCTTATAAAAATTTTGATGTTTGTCTCAAGTAGGTTTTTTAAATGTTTACACAAAAATACTATTTTAAATGGAATAATTTATGTTTTTTTCAGAAGTTTTTTTTTTTTTTTTTATTAATACATACAAGCTGGGGTACAGGCCAGAGGCGAGGGGCGGTGAGAGGGTCCGCTAGAGATAGAGTGGGGAGCAGAACAGGCAGATCAGAAATACACTGCTGAGGGGAGCAGCGGGAGAGGCAGGAGAGGTCTGCCACACCATGTGGGATTCTCCCCGGCTGGACGTTGAATTCGAATCGCGCGCTGCCGACAGCTCCACAGCGCAGCCCTTAACCGCTGCGCCACCAGGGAGGCCCTTAAATGGAATAATTTAAATGGAAGCTTAACTGTCCATATATAAATAACATGGAGTTTATGGCGAAGATAAACTGTATCCATGCCTTTCTTCATAGCATATAGTTCCATTAAGATTTTCTAAATTATTTGTTAAAAAATCTTAAGTGCATATATATTGAAGAATTAATTAAATTTTGAACATGTAACTACTTGTTCTTTTACAAACTATCTTCAAAACTAGAATTTCAATATTTAACACTTGACTGCAAATGTTAAATAGTATGGGATAATATTTTTAAAAACATTCTTCTCTAGCACAGATCACCTTAGTATTATTAAGAAGACTAGAAGAAGTGGTGGCACGGGGACAGAAAGAGATTTGAAAATTAAACAACAAAGAGTCAAATATTCTTTCTGTAAATACCAGTAAAATTGAAAATTAATCAAGAAAAAAGAGTTGGTAATAATAATTAGGAATAAAAAATGAGGGTGTAACTACAGATAAAGTCGAAATAGCAAATAGGAAGACATGAAATTTATGCCAGTAAACTTGATAAATTATACAAAACAAAAAAGTTAGAATTTTTTTAATTTAACATTAAAATGGACTAAGGAAGAAAAAGCAAGGCTGAACAATTCCATAACCACAGGAGAGTTAAAATTGATTGTAAAAAACCTTCCCACAAAGAATACATCTGGTCCAAAAACTAACAATCTTTCAAGAAACTTGGACTCTCAGTTTACATAAAAATTCTAGAGAACAGGAAAAAAGGAACACAATTCAATACACTTTATGATTCCCAAACCAGCCAGCGATGCATCAAAAATGCACTGTGCCATAACCAGGTTGAGTTTTTCCTTGAAATACAAAGTTATTGTATTAGAGACTTGACTAACACAATAAAGTACATCAATAACTAAAATTTCTGACTTTTATATCTATGGATACAATATATTCAATGCAATTCAATAAGCACTCATTAGAAAAAAAAATTCTTAGCACAGTTGCCTTGGAATAATAAGTCTTCACAATTAATGGTCTTCTATGAAAATCAATAGGAAACACCATAGGAAAACAATGAAATGTTGAAAGTATTCTTTTAATATTAGGAAGTTGGCAAAGATAACATTTTGGCACAAACATAAGGAACTGCATACATGATGTACCCAAAATATTAAGAGGGAAAATTTAACCGTCAATCTAGATGCCTGAACTCAGCTAAAAGTTCATTTAAGATTGAACGTTAAAATAAAAACTCTTACAAGGAAACAAAAACTGAGTGTTTACAATCAACAAACCTACCCAAAAGGGACTGCTAAGTGATGTACTTCAGGAAGGAATATGATTTCATAGAAAAGATCTAAAAAGCAAATGACTGGTGAGCAAAGAGACTGATAAAAATATAGATAAATCTAAATAAATGTTGACTATATAAAGCAACATTTGAATTTTCACCATTATGATAAATCATTTTTAGTGGAAAGAATTACTAGACATTTAGCTCACTAATCTCAAAATTATTTCTTAATAGAAAAGACTTGGTCATTGCCAGTTATATAAGTTTGATGCCCTCTTTTCACCTTCCCCATGCCACAAACTTCAATATTACTAGCAGCAGTAGTTTTATAATGCACATGAAATGGGAAATGTAATTTATGCAAATCCAACAAATGAAGCAACAAACTGCAAAGAACTCCTTAGTAGAACATAACAAGAAGTGCTAAAACAGTCAAGGAATTAGGAGAAATTTAGAGACAGGATAACTGTCAATATCTAGTTAAAAAATATCCCCAAGAAAAGAATAAAAAATTGGGAAGGAACTATTCAAAAATATTTGAAAGAGAACCAGCACAGAATTTTCTAGTATGAGAGAGAAAAGGAAGATTTCCCTTCTGGAATGATAGCATAAGTTCCCAGACCACCAACAATACTCATTTAGATAACCACCACCAACTGTGGACAAAATATAAGTAACAACTTTCTGATTATTGTGGAGCATGACAAAGGCAGGCAAATTTTGGAGGTGAGCTGAAAGGATTGCACAAGTTGAATTTACTATCTCTTTAACTTTGACCTTAGAATGGCCTATGGTCATGGCCAAACAGTGGGAGGAGAAAGCAATACTGAAAAACATGCCATCTTTTTAGACTCAAACACAGACATCGGAGTCATCAAAGCTGCCGAAAACTGAAGGGACAATCTCAAAATGAAGAAGTCAGCAAAGCCTAACTCATTAGTTGGTACCTGATCCAGAATCATCTGAGCGACACTAAATTAAGTCAGATATGGTAACAATGAACCAATGTAAGATATGAACTACTTTCAACAATAGGTAAGACAGAGTTCCTAGTTTGATTTTAGCCAACTAATTTCTTTAACAAACAAAAATAAGACATTCTTTGGAGGGATATAATAGAATCCAAAGCATCAAAAAGGGGGTCAGCAATTTTTTTTTTCTGTAAGAAGCCAAAAAGTATATATTTTGGGGGCCTCCCCGGTGGCGCAGCAGTTAAGTGCTGCGCTGTGGAGCTGTTGGCAGCGGCGACGTGAGTTTGACGCCCGGCCAGGGAGAATCCCACATGGCGCGGGACCTCTCCTGCCTTGCCCACTGCTCCCCTCAGCAGTGTATTTCTGGTCTGCCTGTTCTGCTACCCGCTCTGTCTCTGGTGAACCCTCTCGCCGCCCCATGCCTCTGGCCTGCACCCCAGCTTGTATGTATAAATAGAAAATAAAAAGTACATATTTTGGGCCATATGGCTACTGTCACTGAAGCTTTAAGGCAGCCAAAGATAAACAAATAAGTGACTGTGTTCCACTAAAACTTTATCTACAAAAATAGGCAGTCTATCCCCAGGCTATAATTTGCAAGAAATTAATGTGTTTATGCACTAATACTGTAGAATGAAAACATATCTACACAAATAATTACTCACAAATGTTCAGAGTAGCGTTACTCATAACTGTTAACATCCTAGATGACTTCTAAGAGGTGAATTGGCAAAAAACCCACAACTGGTTCATATAGCAGTGTACTACTATTCAACAACAACAAAAAAGTAATAACTAATGCCAAAAGAGCCAATTAATATTAACTCAATATTGGAAACATATAAAGAAGGTGCAAATTTGGTGTACTCCAATGTAAAGCAGGAAAAAATAAAGCACAAATTTGAACAAAAAAAAAGTGATAGAATAAAAATCCCCAAAACACTAATTGAAATGAATGTAAACATTAAACTGTCTGATGAACATATAAAAACATTATCACATAGGTTTACACAAATACAAATTAAAGCAATTGTTTTCTCTACCAGACCCATCTATCAATATCCATATCCATATTTATATCTTGAAGAACTAAAGATAAAAGTATGTAAAATATTAGCCAGGATGGTGATTCTAATGCCAAACAAAATAGATTTTACTGTACGAGTCATTAAAAAAAAGAAAAATGAAATACAGATCAAACAGATGAAAAACCATAAATGTGCATGTATCTAGTAATTTGAAATTATATGTTTATAACTTACATAATTATAAAAGAAATAAACAGTAGAGTTGGGTATTTTAACATGACTGCCCAGCCAGTGATATGATCAATTAATTAAAATACGCACAGAAATGTTTTGTAAAATATTCACATATTTCATCTATGATCTAGTGATAAGAACTATGAAGAACATACTTTTTCCCCCAAACACATAGAAAACAAATACCAAAATTTATCATTAAATTTTAAAGAACTGTCATCATATACATTATTTTATCTTATTGCAGAGGTATGAAAGTAGATATCACCAATAAATAGAAAGTTATCATTACTGTGATGGCACTAGAATTTCAGTGTTGGATAGGTGAAACTATACACATACCACGATGTAATAGTCATTAAATAATATGGTACTGTAAACCAAAGATAAATCAATAAAGTATGATTTTACAAAATACTTCCTTTATAACAAATTAAAACCCAGGGCCTCCCTGGTGTTGCAGCAATTGAGCTCTGTGCTGTGGAGCTGTCGGCAGCGTTGATGAGAGTTCGACACCCGGCCTGGGAGATTCCCACATGGCGCAGCAGACCTCTCCTGCCTCGCCTGCTGCTCCCCTCAGCAATGTATTTCCGTCAATCTGCCTGTTCTGCTCCCCACTCTGTCTCTGGTGAACCTTCTCGCCGCCCCATGCCTCTTGCCTGTATCCCAACTTGCATGCATAAATAAATAAATCTTTAAAAAAATAATACTAAATTAAAACTCAAATGTTTCTGGTACTAAGAAAATATTTAAGCTGAAAGAAAAGGAATGCATCATATAGGAATTTAATTCCAGAATAGGTAAGAATATTTAAGATAGAAATAAAACAACAGCACAATTTTAATAGAAAAATTTGATGGGCTTGATCACTTCAAAGTTAAAAGATAAGGAAGACTGCCTAAGAAGTTAAGATGCAAATGTCTCATTTTTTAAAAAGATTTATTTATTTATGCATACAAGCTGGGGTACAGGCCAGAGGCGTGGGGCGGCAAGAGGGTTCACCAGAGACAGAGTGGGGAGCGGAACAGGCAGATGGACGGAAACACACTGCTGAGGGGAGCAGCGGGCCAGGCAGGAGAGGTCTGCCGCGCCATGTGGGAATCTCCCTGGCTGGGCGTCGAACTCGCTTCGCTGCCGACAGCTCCACAGCGCTGCGCTTAACCGCTGTGCCACCAGGGAGGCCTGCAAATGTCTCATTTTTTACAACAAGGCATTCTCTCTAGAATATACAAAGAACTCCAGTAAATCACAACAAAAACAAATATTGGAAAATGTGTAAATGGGCAATTTACAAAGACAGGGCACTTAAAAATTGAAGCCTGTATCAATAAGAAGTCAGGGGGGAGGGAGGAATGAGGGCTAAGAAAAGAAATTAAAGAGCTCTATTTTGCAGTCTAATAAGCTGCCATCAGACTTATGCAATCACAAACTACTAGGAAAAAGTTTTAAAAATGGGCCTCCCCGGTGGCGCAGCGGTTCAGCACTGCTGCGCTGTGGAGTTGTCGGCAGCGGTGACGCCCGCCCGGCTGGGGAGAATCCCACATGGTGCGGCAGACCGCTCCTGCCTCACCCGCTGCTCCCCTCAGCAGTGTACTTCTGATCTGCCTGTTCTGCTCCCCACTGTCTCTGGTGAACCCTCTCGCCACCCCACGCCTCTGGTCTGTACCCCAGCTTGTATGTATAAATAAAATAAATTCTTAAAAAAAAAAGTTTAAAAAAAAAGATGAAGCCCTCTTAGATGGCAAAATAGATTGTAAATTTAACCCATTATAACTTTGATACTATAGGAAGGATGTATAACAGGGTTGTCCCCAGGGAAAGGGGAGTTTCTAAGTTCCCTGCCCCACCTAAGGAAGGGGGGAGCTGAGCAGGAAGGAGAAGGTAGAGAAGAGACTGGGAGAAGGAAGTAAATAAAGAGGAGATTAAGAAGGTGAGGTGGAAGAGGTACACAGGACAGAGAGCATGTGTCTTGACCCTGATTGGGGAACATGGAAGAAAACATTTAAAAGACAGATGTGGGGCCTCCCTGCTGGCGCAGCAGTTAAGAGCTGCGCTGTGGAGCTGTTGGCAGTGGTGACATGAGTTCGACGCCCGGCCAGGGAGATTCCCACATGGTGTGGCAGACCTCTCCTGCCTCGCCCACTGCTCCCCTCAGCAGTGTATTTCCATCAATCTGCCTGTTCTGCTCCCCATTTTCCTCTGGTGAACCTTCTCGCCACCCCACGCCTCTGGCCTGTACCCCAGCTTGTATGTATAAATAAATAAAACAAACAAATAAATAAATAAATAAATAAATAAATAAATAAATAAATAAATAAAAACAGATGTGGGAGAGACCCATGGGGAGGTTAACAATGGCAGCTTTTATCTTGATTATGATTTTGGTCTTTTCCTTCCAGACTTGCCTGGCCCCTTCAGCCCTTTTTCCAAATCTGTGAAATATAAACTCAGTCCCCACCAGAAGGTACCTCAGATTTACAGCAGCTTTTGGGCCTTTGTGGCCCTGCTTTGGCCCAACCTTGTTTGGCTGGGCATTTTAGCACAAGGGGATGGGGGTAACTTTGGGCGTTTTGTGTGGAAACTATTTTATCTAGTCTTTCCCTTCTCTTGACTTTAGTGAACACCAATTGTATTAAAATTCCTTTCCACTAAAGGTCTTACGAACTAGAGTATACTTTGGCTTGTGCAGTAGATGGCAGAACCTATTCAGAGCAAGCAGGTTTGGGGGTCCTGGGGTGCCCCTCACCTTGCCCTATAACAGAAGGACTCTCAAAATTTACAACTTCACCAATCTTGACATCATGATTTATTGATAATTCTGTTTTAGTCACCTAAACCCTCACTAACTATGAGGACTATTTCACTTTAAGCCTTTTTAAGTCCAAATTCCCATTGCCTCTGGAATTTCACAGTGCCAAATTACAGAGACTCAGTCTTCTAGAATTTTTCATAAAGTAACCTTACTTCAATGCCAGCTAGTTCATTGGATCAAAAGAGAGATTTGAAAATTCCTCTATATTTTGCAGTATCAAATCAATATAAGAGAAATGTAAAATTGGAAACTTTCACATCACTTTTTAGTTACTATATGATTCAATTACACTACTAGGATGTTTTCTACATAATTTAATATGTATGCAATTTGCAGTGTGCCCAGTTCAAAATCGAAGGCACAACCTTAAGCTTCCTGGAGGTCTTCAATTCTTTAGCATACTTTCTTCTTACTCAACAAACTTAACTTTTATGAAGCCACATCTGACTGTTTCTAGGCAAACTTCTGCACCTCTATTCTTAGCCATGCTAAGTAATTTCAGACAGTCATTACAATGACTTGATGCAGTTGGAACTGGTTTAGTCACCACACACCACATGGCCTGAAGGCACCAATTGGACTAAAGAATAAGGCCATCCAAAAGAGTTATCCATGTGCAGAAGAGTAAGCTATTATTGCCAGAGGTAAGCTGTTTCACAAGCATCTCTACAGCTATGACTTGAAACATTTTGTAGATGTAAGTTGCTATTCTAAGGGTCATTTATATCATTAATTAGACCAGCATGTAGTAGCATTGGAGTCTCTAGGGCCTGTGTTTATATAACTATTTACAAGTATAGAAGAGCAATATCTAATTCAAAAACTAGAAACCAACTTTCATTGTCAGATTCAGAAGCATACTGTTTTCAAGATTCTGTCAGAAATGCACATGTTGAAAAGTTGCTAAATATCTTCATTCCATGCATCTTGAAATTTACAACTGATTAATAATGGGATCATCATAAAGAAACCTGATTAAATCATGTATAATCTGTGAAATATAAACTATCTGCCCTTATAGGTTGGATGTTACGTAGTTAGTGAATCAATATACTAGAATGTTAGCTTCATGCATCTTGACATATAACACATCTGAGAAGTATTTATGTGAGTGAAAATGTAGAAGCTAACTCCTTCAATTACCCAACTGATTCACTCATTCATTCAACAAACATTTACTGAGCACTTTTTAGGTGCCATAGGTAGAGTGATAAAAAGGACTGATGCATCTTCTGATGTGGAACTTTTGAAGGAGTTGGGTTTTGCATAAACCTAGATGACAGATTGGCAGATGTGGTCACCCCTGCTTGCCTACTTGAAGGTGTTATATGGGTGAGGATTAACAAGCAGAACTGCTTGATTTTCTATAATTATAATAATTTCCCTTTGTATTTTAGAGTTACACCTCCTGACACCTATAATTCATGGATTTTCAGATAGTTTCAAATAATAGAAGACAAAATCCTGTTGGAAAAACATTACTAACTACATATTCTCACACTTCATTTTGCTCCCTTTTCCTTCAATTTTTGGAATAGGTAATCATTTCTACTTTGAAAAATGTCTTCAAGCAGCCTCTAGGGTTTACTTTCTCTTAATGTCATTCCTATCAGGAGACTATCTTCAGAATTTTAAGGGTTGTTTTCTCCTTATTTTTCTAACTTCTACATACTACAATGACCACGTTCTCAGTTCTAATCTAACTCATTAATCATCCTTTAGTATCATGTCTTCAAACCACTGACTTGTTGATGTCTTCCGGATATATGTTATCCTAGATCTAGTAATATCTTTACTTGGATGTCTAACAGGCAATTAAATACCAAGTATGACCCAAGCTCCATCCCAGTGCATTTTTCTTTGTTTCTGTTTCTCTCTGCTGTACTCTCCCGGCATAAATCCATGGTCTGCTCTTGCACTTCCTTCACATTTCCAAATAGCACGTTCTATAAGAGGTTTTCTTAGCTTATGCTATATAAAATGGCACCATCCTTCCCCTGCCGTTCCTGGGTATACTCACTATCCTTACCTGAGTCTTCATTTCTCCAAAACACCTATGACAACTGACATAACATAAGTGTGTGTGTGGATAAATACAAATATAAATGCTGATTTTCACTCCCTGAAACTAAAACCCAAGCTTCATGAAGGTGGGGTTTTGTTTCTTGCTACATTATTAGTACATAGGATAATGCCTGGACAAAAATTGGAAAACATAAAAATATTTGTTGAATCAATGACTGAACTTATAATCTCTTCAGTGGATCTCTTTCTCTCTCTCTTTCTCTCCCCATTCCACCCTCTCACACCCCTATATATTTCCTATATTTTGCATGTTGCACTAATTTGGAGTCAGAAAGATGATTTTCAAGGGCAGTATGAATACACTATTTTGAAATTACAAAAGTTAGGTGTCTTAGCTTTAAGAAACTCTGATACTGTAGTCCCACTTCTTATTCTACCAAGTGTGGCTTAGAAAGTAAGAGTTTTGACTTGGGTTACAAAACTAGGAAGAGGCAGATGACACTGGAAGAGTCCAGAGTACACACTTCTCCAGTCAGTGCTGTCCACCGAACCCCACCTGAGCTGCTGCTTCTCCTGACTGCCCACAGCACGCCAATGGTCTCAGGCAATTTTTCTTACATTTTCCTTGAAAAATATTACACACAGTAAGAACTAAAGACAAATTTGATTTTATAAGTAAAAATGTCACACATAAAATTTGAGGAGAAAAAAGGAGAGCATTTCCGGATACCTAAACTTAATTTTACTTGTGTAGAGCCTAGTTTAAAACAAGGCAACATTCTAAGAGATTGAGCAACAGATTAAAATCTCCCAATAAATAGTTCTACTTTCAGAGATTGGGGAGGGGGGAATTCTGGCAGGTAGATGAGTGAGAAATGACTATATAAATAAAACAAATAAACTAGAAAAAATAAAGATATTTCTCAATTCTGATAATACAGGTGGTAGGTGAAATTAATTCAGTTTACATAAAGGAACTGATCTGAGATTTTCTACACATTGAAGACAGTATGTAAGAAAGTAACTATGGCGTATGCCCGCTGTAAGAATCAAATGTAAGCATGTAAGCTCCAGGAAGGTGGTACGAATCAAAATAGATATTTTATACTATATGGCCTATATTTTAGAGTTCAAAAAATTGTAGAAAGGTATTAGTAACATTTAACTAACTGCAATATCATCAAAAATAATTTCTAAAGGTTTTTTTAAAAATGTTCACGAAAATAAATCTAAAATTTACCTAAATCGTATTTGTGGTTGGTCATCTGCTGAGCCTTTCTAACACTTGGGGTACTTTACAAAACATGAAAATCTTTCATTTACGAGCTCCATCAATTCTCCATATCACATGAACTGAGATCATCCCCTATACAATAAACACTACTACAGTGACAACCATAGACAGCTTACTGTTTTCTAACATGATGCTACATCAGGATATAGAGGTTATTTACCTACAAAACTAAACCTGCACACCTCAAAATATTCATTTACCATGAAGATTTAAGGAAGAAGATCATGACCCAATTTTTGATTGTCTAAAGGCCTAGAGGTAAGAATAGAGAACAAGACTGGCAAATGAGCTCAGAGAGGAGTGGTATCAGGGACAGATTATATGGAGCCAAGCTGCCTGCTATCAGATTATATGGAGTCAAGCTGCCTGCTGTCGCAGCTGAGGCTAAGTTGCAAGGACCCATGGCTCTGCCACCTGAAAGCACTGTGCCCTCGAGAATAAGGTCACAACCACACACTTATACCAGTTCCCTCTGAATTCCACTGTTCCTAGTCTTTCCTATACCACATTATATGCAGCTCCAGCTCCTTCATATGTTCACTTATTTTAATCTTAGGGCCGAGTCTTTACCACTGCAAGTCACTGGGCTAGATGCTACAAAAACACTCTCTCTCAGGGACACCACACCAAAAAAGGAAACTGGTAAAAAAAAAAAAATAAGTGAATAATTCCTTTGAATTATTATAAAACAGAAAGAGCATATATTATGCTATATTGCCATGTACACTTTTCCTGATAACAGATTTTAATTATACTTCCATTGTTAAGATATTGTTATCTTCAACAAAGTGGAACTCTTTGGAGGCATCACGGAAGCTTAGACAGAGTCAAAAACGGGAACCAATTATCAGTTTACTCCTGAAATACAGAGAGAGAGAGAGAGAGAGAGAGGAGGGAGGGACAGAGAGAGAGAGAGAGAGAGAGAGAGAGAGAGAGAGAGAGAGAGTGTGTTGGGAGACATGGGAAGAGATGGGCAAATAGGGATGAACAGGAGGAAGAGAGAAGAAAAAAATGAAGGGTAAATAGCAAAATTTTTACAGTTAAGAAGGTAATTTATTTTCAACACTTCAGATTTCAGATTTTTTAGATTGTTACAACTAGCCTCTCTGAGTAATTAGTGAATATGTGACTATGAATACATTGACTCCGCTAACTTACCCATTATTGTATATTTACACCTTTCCTCTAGTTTATTTAGAAATGTGTGTTAGTCCTATAGGACCTAGTTTTGAAATTTCATCAGGCCTGAAAGACATAGCCTTTCCTCCACAATTTCAAGTCATATATCATTTTGTTACATTTTTACCAAGTTAGTTACTGTGTAAGAAAGGGAGAGATGTAAATAAAGAAACAATAAACTGGAATAATACAAATACTTCCCTGACTTACATGCCATTTTTGAAGTAGAAATTCTTGGGTCTCTACTCACTGAATTTGATTACATGGCCACACATTATTTTCTGTCACTTTTTAAAGTGCCAGGGGAAAAATACAGAAACCTTTTCTCAGAAAACCCTTCTTTCAAAGATTGGGGGTGCTACTCAGTCACAAACTCTAAAACATAGTCAACTTCCCATTGTCCAGTCAATACTTCTAAACAAGTGAATGTGAGCATACACTTTAAAAACACCCACCTGGGGGGCCTCCCTGGTGGCGCAATGGGTTAAGTCTCAGCACTATGAAGCAATCCACAGCCACGGCAGCATGAGTTCCATCCCCGGCCAGGGAGCTTCCCACATGGCACAGCAGACCTCTATTGCCTCTCCCGCTGCTCCCCTCAGCAGTGTATTTCAGTAGATCCACCTGTTCTACTCCCTACTCTGTCTCTGGTGAATCCTTTCACCACCCCCACAACTCTGGCCTACACCACAGCTCTTACATGCCTAAATAAATAAACCTTTTAAAACAAAATAAAAACTCCCACCTGGACACAACCCTTACCTGCATTTCTTGACAAAAGGAAGCCAGTGGCCCAAAGAGAATCTGACATTGCTCATCAGCAGTGTATGTCATCCCTGGTAACTTGGATGGAACCATCACAGAATTGACACTCTGGGGATTTGTCTGAAGCAAGCAGTTACTGGCCTTGGACCTGACAATATGCAGATATGCATAAAATTTTGATTTTCAAATTAAAAAGTCATCATGATTAATTAGCATGACAATAAAGAGTTTTAAGATACATTTTTACACTTATTTATTAACATGTCTATTGAATGTGCATAGAAATTGTTCCATTTGTAAGAATTCTTTAAGATAATCCCAATCATAATAATTATGTTCAAGTTAACAGAAAGTTTGGGTTTTTATCAGGGCCTTTCAATATGGATTAACTTAGTTAATGTGCATAGCACTCTGAGGTGGTTTTTGCTGAACACATTTATAAGATGAAATTGAGACTCAGAGAGCAATTTGCCTGAAAATAATTTATAAAGATAGGAAACTATTATTTAATGAAAATATGAAAGATATTCTTAAGTGAGTATTAAAGTATGTTTTTATCTTCACCATTATAACACAACTCCCATTTAAAAAATAACATTAAATTTTATCATAATTTTAGAAATTCATTCCTGCTGGGTCTTTCCCATGTAGACAGGAATTCTACATGTTATTATTAAACTCTTCTATGGCTTTTTCTCTTATGAAGAAAAAATTTTTTTTAATAAGAGTTCTGATTTATGTGAAGACAGCCACACAAAATCATATATGTTATTAAGAACTCCTTAGAGCCTACTGAAGGACTATCATGTTGTCAAGGTGGCATGTTCAATTATTACATATATTACATATCAGGACAAAGAACATTCACAAAAACACACAGCATATATTTCAGAGCATAGTAATAATAACATAACAAACATCATATATGTATCTATCAGTAAATTCCAAAATTCATGCAATAGAAAATATAGCCTGGTCAATTTAAATTGTATGAAAAAAATTATAAAATCTATTTGTGAAGTGAATTTAACTAAGAAAGTAGTTTTCTTATATTTCTTATTTAAATATCTGGATAGCTTACACAACTCCTCACATTCTCCCTCACATTTTCACTTTAACTACTTCCCATATCACCTACTGTTTCAGCTGCTACTTTTATTGTTAGAGAGATAAAGGAGGAACTAGGGTTTTAAGATGAAAATACAACTACAGTATCTTTCATTTTTCTTTCCAAATCATAAAAGCAAAGTGTCACTACTATTAAAGGTTCAAAATAAATCTAGAACAATCATTATGGTGATTTATTACTGAAAAAAACTCCAAAAGTATCACAATGGAAAGGTAAGAGATTTGGTTAAAGAGGTTCTTTGTGATAATAGATGCAATAAACAATGAGAGTACTTTCACTGAAAAAAATATTGAAGAGACAATTAAATATCATGGCACATCTTTTCAGCCTAATTTTTACATCTTACAAACCCACTTGCCCATTAATTTATTTAGAAACTGTGGAAACTAAGAAGCAGATTGATTAAAGAATATGTCCCAATTCACAACCTGAGACAATGGAAGAGTCAACACTCCAAACCAGTGCTTTGTGGCAGAATCTAGCGTGTTACCTTCCCTGGTTGATAGAGGAAGCAGGCACAAACATTCACAATGAAATAACAGAAAGTAACTTTGGTACCTGAGAAATCTTTCCAAATCTTCCTTGCTACATTGGGACCATGAAACATCACCAAGGTTTTGGCCTTTAATCCATTCACCAGACATGATATGAAGACCATCAGCACATGATGGGTGGTCATTGTCATGGTTGATGCCCATGCTGATTTAAAATTGAAAATAAGAATCACATTAAGTTATTTCAGTGTTTCATAACTAGAATTAAGTAACAGCTCCATATATCAAAAATGGGAGAGAAATTAGCCCTAAAGGTCAGAAAAAATTAGGGTTAAGTTCTATTTTTCATATTTTGTTACCCAGATTAAAGTTAAATATATTCATTTAATAAAAAAATATTTCCGCAGTCAAAAGAAAAATCACATGTTTAGGTCATCTGTATTAAAACAATCTATTGATACATTTATCATATAGTAGTAAATATGAAACATAAAGACAGAAGAAGTTTCTATTTAACCATACGAGATACTTACTCTTGCCTAGAGAGATTTTATTAATACTTTTTATCAAATCTGAAACCAAATTAAATTATTCATCTTCTACTATGCTTTGTCCATATGCTTCATTTGACCAAACCATTTTCTTCTGGTCATCAACTATTACAAACTACCCCTGGGAAATCATGGCATTCTTGATTCTTTGTCTCTTCCAGTGAATCCTGAATATGTTGCCTTAAATTGGAAATCTCAAATTTGACATCACAGAAAGGATGGACTAGAAGAATATGATAACCAGTGTGTTTAAAAACTGTCCATATTTTGAGAACTTGATTCTTTCTCTTTTGCCGTGTGTGTGTGTGTGTGTGTATGTGTGTTAGGCACCCCATCTGCAAAATCAGAAATCAGGTCTTCCTTTATTCCTTCCTCCCCCAAGCTATTTTATTTACTGTTAAGGGCAAACCCTGCCTTATGTTTAAAATATTTCTCCTAACTGTCACCTACTTTCAATTTCTTTTGTTATTATTAAACACTGACTCATTTGCAAAGATCCTGGCATACTGGAATCATACTCTTGTAAATCATGTTTAAATCCTGAACCAACTCATCATACAATCACTTCTATTTCAGTAATAAATTCCATATGATCTCCTATGAATTCTTAAAATAAGGCCATTACCATATTCTGAGTGAGGATTACTAGTGAAGAAGAAAAGAGTCAAGTTTAGTTTTGTACATGTCTAACTTGAGATCATGGCAAGAGAGGACTGCTGTTTCTTAGTGTGTAATAATCCAGATAACATATAAAGTGGTCTTTACTAACAGATAAGTTGAACAAGAATATCTACATTGTACTTTAAATTATTAATAAGAGCATTGATAAAGAAATCACTAAAATAAATCACAATTACCTACATTTTCTAAAGTAAAAATAAAATTTGAAAGTATTCCACAACTTCATTTAGATTAAAAATGTGATTCAAAATGGACACATTTAACATAAAGAACTAAGAGTTCACTTAAAATTTCTAACTTTTACTATGAAAACTGTTTAAAAACTGCCCAGAAAACACTAAAAATACATTACTGAATATCATTTTACACTTTCAGGGTTAGAAAAACTCAGCAATATGATGAATCACATTACTCTTTCCAAGCCTAGTTACTATCTTTAAATTAGGTTTGTATTAAACCATTAATACAATGACTGACAGATAATAGAGAGATAAATGATTTTCACACTTGAAAGTTAAAGAATAAAAGTAAGAGGGCCTCTCTGGTGGCTCAAGGGGTTAAGTCTCAGCACTATGAAGCTATCACCAGCCACTGCAGCATGAGTACGATCCTTGGCCAGGGAGCTAATCCACATGACGCAGCAGACCTCTCCTGTCTCGCCCGCTGCTCCCGTCAGCAGTGTGTTTCAGTAGATCTGCCTGTTCTGCTCCCTACTCTGTCTTTGGTGAATCCTCTCACCCTCCATACCTCTGGCTTAGCCCCCAGCTCTTTTATTATAAATAAATAAATCTTGGGGAAAAAAAAGAATAAAAGTAAGAGATAATGTGATCCAGGTCAGTTACTGGGAGTAGAGTAACAGATGATGATGGAGTTAGAGAGATGAATTCCACATCTTTCCCTTATACATGTGACCAGAGGAAGTTAGATAATAATAAGGAAATAAATGTGCCTCAGTTTACTCATTTTAAAAATATACTTCCCTAGCTGCGAAGATTACATGAAGATGATATAAAGTGTCTGGCACAGTGCCTGGAATATTGTTGAAAACCCAGAATTACTCTTTTTATTGGGGTAGTAAACCTGACAAACTGAAAGAAATCAATGAAATTCTCTCTTACTCTAATTTGTCAAAAAACAAGAAACAACTAATAATGATAAACATCACTAAAAGTAATTTGCTGTGATTGCTGTCTTTGGTGAAAATGTGGACTGGAGAGGAAAAAAAGTAACAATGGCAAGAATTTGCTTTGGATGTTAAATTAAAAAAATTAAACTGTACGTGTGGCACAATCTCACAGACTGATCAAGAGGCCTTAATACATTTGTTGGGCTGGTGATGCCCCTGCCAACACCACTATCTCACCACCACCCTGGATTCTGGCTGCAGCTCAGTTTCTGGGTGACCCTGTTATAGCAAGTCACTGCCATGTGGAACATGTTCAACTGTTCCATCTGTGGTGGAGCAATCTTTCAAACCATATACAAATGCTATTATTTTTGAGAGGCAACTGGTCTTTTTCAGAAGTAATAAAACTTCTTAAATAATGTGTCCATTTGAGAGGAGAAGAACTGTTTCCAAGATTTAGCAATTTGGACATTTTCCCAAAGTAGTGTAATGTGATTTTCCAAATTGGGAAGATTACAACTTCTCATCCAGATGATCATTTTCCTTTTGGGATGCTGATTCTCATGTAAGGAATTAGCTATAGCCATGGAGAGATCTAGTGATTCAAGCATTGTTTACCATTAGTGAAATTTTCCTAAAGCTGTTTAATTCGTAAAAGAGAAGATATCATTAAATTGGGACAGGGATTTTTCTTTTTCTTTTCTTTTTTTCCTTTGCCATACATCTGGAACTATCAGAAGACATTGCTTAGTTCTGATTCCACAGATCTGAAATCAAACAATTAATTATGGACCTTTATCTGTGCTAGTAACTGTAATAATCATTTGCAATAATGATACAATAATGGTATCATTTACCCTCAGAATATCCGCATGATGTTTCTGTTATCATGACTTCTATTTTCTTGATGAGGGAGGCTCTCAGCTTAATGGTGGGGCCGTGACACAGACCCAGGCAATCTGATGGCCACACAGCCCTGTAAACCACCAAATTACAGTGCTTCTTGTACTCTGAATCAAAATTCCCCATTTATACATGTGATTTATTATTTTGTGAAAACTTCACAAATGTCTCCTCTCTTTTAGCAGTAACGTACCTCTATATTTCTAGCACTTCACCCAAATCACACACATGGAATGGAAAACATTCTCCAAGTAAGACATTAGCAACACCTCTGCTCACACCGTGCAACTGAGCTGCATTTTAATAATCTCAGTTTAAATTCATTTTGACAAAGAGCCTTGGGCAAATAAACTCTCCACTAATATTGTACATGGTTGTCAAGTCAACTGAAAAAATATTTTTATCTTATAAAACTTCTCAACTTGTTTAAAAGTCCCTGCCAGGAAGTTTTGTGATATCCTGCGGAAAGCTGGAGAAACATTTGGATTCTGAAGATGGTCCTTTTTGATGTTTAAAGAGTCAGAGAAGAGGACCTTAATGAATTCACTTACATCTTTGGGGGATAATCTGGAAAGGATGAGATTTGTAAACACTAATATTTTTAAAGTAAACTATTTTGTGCTGGGTGCATTAAGATTTTGTCATGGTATATCATTTCTAATTAAAACACATATATTCTATGGAAAAATAATTTTTAAAAGGAAACTTCACAATTTCTAAGTGGGAATGGATGATATTTCCATGAGATAACAATTTCACCCAATTCAGTGACTGTATCTGATTTGATGTAATTTCACTGTGTACTCATAGGGAAAAATGGCCAACATTAAGAAATATGATATACTTTTGTTACTTTTTATATTTTAAATCACTCCAATTTGCACAAAAAATTAAATACATACTTCTGTTAGTTAAGAAAAAGGCAATGTAAAGCAAGTCAGCAATAAGGTGAAGATAAATTATAGGTTAACAAAAGCATCGATACTAAAAAAAAAAAACAAGATCTCTTTGAATCTTCTATATGATATGTAATAGATTGAGTAATTCAATATTTGTTGAGAACCCATAATGTGCTGAGTACTGTACTGAGGTACAGTCATAAAAATTAATAAGATGTGGTTCTTCGTCATAAGGAGTTTATTAACTACTGGGGTTGCAACTCTGTCCCTTGCCTTCTCCTGCCTAATAGATGCTTGGGTCCTGTTAATTATGTTTTCCTTACACTTTCTTTCCCCTCCTCCCTTTCTACCACTACTATCAATCAAAACAAGCTGTTTCTCTTCACTTCTGGATGGTTGTAAGATCTGCCAAACTGATTTTCTGACTTAGTATTTGGCCTCATTAAACCATGCTTTAATTACTATAATTTGTTATGAATATATTAATTCAAAAAAGCTAGTTTCCTAAGAAAAATATTTTCCTCTTCCTTGGCAAGCAATGAAAGTGAAAATGTTAATAATGAACCTCATGCATATATCAGAATTATAGGATATGAGGATGTTGGCTTGAGGAAAATAAAGATTCCAGGGATCTATCCCAACAGATCAAAAGAGACTATTTTGAAAAGTCGTATTTTTACAGATATTTTAGGTGATTTTGACTCAAAATTCTGAGCCAGCTACAGGATAAAAACCAGAGTTTTTATCCTTTTTTAAAAAAAAACAATCTGCAGATAGATTTTGACTTAATTTTTATTAGAACTTACAGTTTTTTCTCAGAACACTTTCTCCAGTTCTGTTTTTACAAATGTACATCACATTTTAAGAACTTTTCCTTAAAGGACTCTCTAATAAATTCTAGCATATATTTCTCATGAAACTCCATACCTTTAAATATGTGGCACCTAAGATGTATCGGAACTACCTTCTATTGCTGGTGAGTTTTAAATACTAGATATAAACTGTCATCACTAGAATTTAAGTCTTCAGATAACAAGAACTATTATATTTTCTTTTCAGTTCCTTGAATTATTTAGTTCAACACTTATAAATGTCTATATCAACTGATAAAGAATCATAGAAGCAACTAATCATGCTATAAGATGGAGGACTGGGGCTGTGATCTCTTACTTACTAGAGAAACCATAAACCTGATAACCTGATAAGTCTATACATGATCTGCTCGATAAGGTGGCTGGCCATTTTCTAGACCACACATTTTCCAAGGTAAGTTCAAGAATGCAAACAGAAAGCCAGTTCATATATGGCTATTCATTAGATGGATGATTTCCGCCCCCCCCCCCCACCTACTAAGACTTGCAAACCTGCATTTGGAGAGAAATGCAGGCCTCATCTGTGCTGTCTGCAGTCTCACTAGGATTATTAACATGGAAAAACTACTTATTACTTAGATTGGCATCACTGTCTAAGTACAAAAGTTAGTGGTCCAAAGAAAATATCCATGATCAACACACTACCTGCCAATGCAATGTGAATTCTGAAGAAAATAGAATCACCCCTTAAATGACCAGAGAGATGGACTACCACTGGTGGCTGAACATCTTCTAACATGAAAGAATTTATAAAAACACTTATAATGTTGCTAGTTATTACTATTATTCATTCATTTTGTGTGTCAACCACTGTGCCATGAAACTAGAGCATCCCCAACCTAAATAATAAATGCAAGAGGAAAATTATCCAGAATATAGGGATGAAGAAAATCAGTACAAACTGAATTGCCTAAAGCCCATTCAGTAAGATGCTGGCATGACAAGAAATTTGAGCTCAAGTCAGTATATCACTAATGTGCTTTCTCTCTCATTTGACCACTGGGTCATTTCTAACCTCAACCAAAGGAGGTGTGTTAGAGGAAGATACTTGTGACTTTTCAGTAAGCAATTCTAAAGAGTACAGTGAGAGGATGGTAAATTTACAGACAGCCACTGCCAATCTTATGGGTCAAGGAATATTAATTATGGAATAATTATTTAGAACATTTTAAGAAGCACAACATTTCTAGAAGTGAAAAAGGATTATTTGATTTTGGTCTATTGTAGCCACCTCCTATAATTTCATGTATTGTCATCCTAATAGATCTAGAAAATGATGAATTGCCTTTATCTACATTTCTTATTTACTGCTGTTTATTGACTCTCACTTTAGACTAAATCTTTTCTTATAGTAAATATAGTGATACACACAATGCAAAACAAAAGGCAAAACTTTGATTCCATTCTGAAAAGGACGGGCAAGGCAGGAGAGATATGCTGCACCATGTGGGAATCTCCCAGGCCAGGCGTTGAACTCGTGTCGCTGCTTCCAAAAGCACCACAGCGCAGCGCTTAACTGCTGCACCACCAGGGAGGTCCAGCATATGAATGTTTAAAAATATGTCATTAAAGTGCTTTATGGAGATTGACCTATCAGAACACTTCCTGTAATAAACAGTTTTTGATAAAGAATATGAATTGTGATCATCAGGAGATAATTACTCAAGATAGTAAGTAGAGAGTGTTAGGAAGTGCTCTTGTCTTGTGTAGTAAGTGATACACTAGAACACTGTAAGAACTCTAATGTAGTTTCAGTGCTGATAATGAAAGGTAACGTCTGTGAAGTACATTGCAGAGGCAAGGTAGAGATAGATAATATACAACGAGTCCAAAAGTAAGTTTAGCGTAAATAAGTTAGCTACAAGTACTGTTCAACATTTCTGGCATAATACAGCAATTAATAATACGGACTTTGCATTTAGACAAATTTGGCTTTGGACATCTACTCAAGGCACTTGATAGCTATGTAAGCTTTTACAATCATCATCTCTAAAACAAAGCAAAAATTATTGCCTTCCTTCTTCATGTGGGAGTTGATGTCTTTGGTTTCAATATAAAGCCTATGCAAAGGTTTGTTTGTTAATATAGCTCCAAATTTAGCCAAATCACAAAAATGTTCACAGTGTTGTTATTAAAAACATCTTTAATATTATTATTTCCCTGAAAATTCATATAATTTACAATAACTAAATCCTGTTGCCAGATCTTAGTAATAGCTTACTTACTTTTAAAGGGATTATTTTACTTAATTGGAATTCACAGAGGACTGAACTACACGGGTCAACAAATTTTTACAAAAGTCATGTTACTGAAATAAAATCAGTCATTTCCTATCAATTTGTATGTGCTCAACATGAATATGACAGTCAAATTCTAATTTTGGCTCTAGATTTTTTTTTGTAATCTGCAATAAATTGATGTTTACATCATGAAATGCATGCCAACAGTAATAGGCCTGCGGTTAATACCTGTAAAAAATCAAGTCATAGACTACTTTTTAGATTTCTTCGCTTGTCCCTTGTACAGCTGTTCAGGAGCATCTCTGGGGAGTGTCCAGCAGTAGTCAGCCAGCATTGGAGTAGACCATTTTCCCTGGCATCTTTGTTCCATTGATGCAATATCTTGATGAAAATGTTTGCCATGTTCATCACTAACCATACCACAGTTTTCAGGGAAGAAATCCAGATGGGAATGAAGGAAACGAATCTTTAGAGACATATTGCAGCCAAGTTTCAGATCCCGCATCAGCATGTCTTCTACTAGTTCCTTGTAGTTTTCTGCCCTAAAATTCCCAAGAAAGTTTGTAGACACTAGGTGAAAAGCATTCCATGCCTGTTTCGCATCACCCTGCAGCAAGTTGTTGAACTGGTCATCTTTGAAGAGCTCTCAAATCTGAGGACCCACAAAAACTCCATCTTTAATCTTTGCTTTGCTGAGTTGAGGAAAGTTTTCATGCAGGTATTGGAAAGCTGGCGAGTTCCAGTCCATGGCTTTCACGAAATTCTTCATCAAACCTAGTTTGATGTGAAGGGGTGGTAGCGGTAGCAAGATTTCGTGAGCCTCGACCAGAGCTGGGTTCTGGATATTCTTCTCTCCAATGGCCACATTTTGTCTGCGAAACCATTCCTTCCTCAAGTAGTGCAATTCACTTGCTCGGCTATCCTACTCACATTAAGAAACACGTGTATTTTGTATATCCCTGCTGCAGTTCCATTAACACATTGTATGCAGGAAACGTATTTATACGTTTTATGTTGACTGATAGTAGAGCGCGGGACACGTATTAATGCATTTTTTATAGACTAGTGGTAGAATGCGGGTAATGTATAAATATGTTTATTTTTATACTTTTTTTTTATACTTAAAAAATTAGCAAAAATGGCCCGTGCCGGGGCCTCCCCGGTGATGCAGCAGTTGAGTGCTGCGTTGTGGAGCTGTCGGCAGCTGCAACGCGAGTTCGACGCCCGGCCGGGGAGAATCCCACATGGTGCAGCAGACCTCTCCTGCCTCGCCCGCTGCTCCCCTCAGCAGTGTATTTCTGATCTGCCTGTTCTGCTCCCATCTCTGGCTGTGGCGAACCCTCTCGCCGCCCCATGCCTCTGGCCTGTACCCCAGCTTGTATAAATAAAAAAATCTCTAAAAAAAAAAATGGCCCGTGCCACATGTTAGCACGCGATAAAAACTACCCACAAACAATGTGTTAAAAGGGCAACTAGCTTCAAATCACCACAGATGTGCCAGCTGTACTTGTTATACTCAATAGAATTCAGTAGTTGCTTTAAGTTATCACATGTCTCTTTCATGTGGACAGCATGCGCTACTGGAATAGATGGAAGACGGTTTCCATTGCGCAAAAGCACAGCCTTAAGACTCAGTTTCGAAGAGTCTAGAAATAGTCTCCATTCTTGTGGGTCCTGAATGATTTCTAAGGCATTCATGAGGCCCTCAATTTCAGAACAGAATACCAGAGTACTTCCCTTTCTGAAGAAAGGCTCCAACTGCTGGTGGTGCTTTCAATGGAAAGTAATTGTGACATCTTCTTCTAGAAGATTCCATTGTTGGAGTCTTGATGATGCAATCGACTCTGGATGATGTGTGCATGATGATAATATGTAATGCGATGCAATATTACATCATTCTAGGCTGATTTAGGATGTTGTTGCAGTTCTACTAGATAAATTTATACGGTGAAACATAAAATGAATTATATGAAATATCTCAAAATGAGAGCTAATAAAAATTTTTCAGGGTTATATTCATGTTCAGCACACCAAGATAGCACAGATTAGGGCCTTTTTAAGTCAGTAATGATCTCAATGTTGACCAGTGTTTGTCACCCTAAAGAAAAAACAATGTAATGTATTTTTGTGTATGTGCGCTTGTGTGTGTGTGTGTGTGTGTGCGCGCATGTGCGCGCGCAAGTGTGGATGAATGTGACACAAAAGTCTAAAACAGCAATAAATACTTGTATAAAAGAGCAACATCTATTATTTGTAATGGATTGTATCACAGAATTTACATTTATAAGTACTTCACTAAAAATAAAAAACACTTGATGAATATGTGAGGACAGCAATATACAAGTCAAGTATAGACCATCTTTCACACTAAAATAAGAAGGTTGGTGTCTCAAATATAAACAAGATTCCCTATGCAGGGTCTCCCTGGTGGTGCAGCGGTTAGGTGCTATGCTGTGAAGCTGTCGGCTTTGGCGACATGAGTTTGACACCTGGCTGGGAAGATTCCCACATGGTGGGGCAGACCTCTCCTGCCTCGCCCGCTGCTCCCCTCAGCAGTGTATTTCCATCGATCTCCCTGTTCTGCTCCCTACTCTGACTCTGGTGAACCCTCTTGTCTTCCCACGCCTCTGGCCTGTACCCCAGCTTGTATGCAAAATAAATGAAACTTTAAAAAAATAAAAATATATTTTCTATGCAAGAAGGACTTAGTCTGGTTAAGCACATAAGTGTCGGGGCTACTCAGAGTGAGTTCTGTGCATTGGATGCCTTTTGGTGGACTCTCACAGATTTGGATGTGGATAAGTAGCTGATGCTAGAATGTGAATCTCCTATATCACTAAGTATACAGTTTAGTTCAACTGACTTTTTTCGATTTCAAGACTTTTTCAATGAAGCAAGCAATGTGTTACATTATGACATAGCTCCTCATTTCATCAGACACCAACTTTGAATGGTAAGATTTAATGAGCAGTTCATGAGAAAATCAAATATAAAAAACTGAATAGACTGACTTCTAGTATTAGGTGGAGGGAGGAAAGGAAGGATGGTGGGAGGAAGGGGAGGGAGAGGGTAGAAGAGGGAAAGAGTGAAAGAGAGAGAGAGAGGACAAAATTTTTCCCCTAATCTTAGAATAAGAAAATACTTCTAATTTAAAATGTTGTCAAAGAAAATGGGAGGTTTGACTACTGAAAATGATGGCCGAAATATTAAAAACAAGAATAAAATAGCTAAAGAAACTAGAAAAACCTTTTCAGTATATTTGATAAAAAAATGCCTTTAATATTAATTAATCTATTAATTTCAGTTTCTTCATGTGTAAAATTATAACATTAAATTTTTGGTGAAACTGGATCAGATATGAATATATAATATTTAGACAATGTCTGTTAATAAGATAGTATTTCTATTACATAGACTTTCACAACTTAATATAAATATGAGGTTTTAAGACTTTAAAAATATTGTGTAATTGTGCAGTAAAGAGTTAACTTTACTAGTATGGGTGGTCCGAAACTTGTACATTTCAAAGAAAATTTTTGCATTTGCTTAGCTCCTAGAGAGTAAATTCTTAGCTCTTAGAATATCCTGCCTGATAAGAGTATTTGTTTACCTGGGGCCCCTTGAACACGCCTGATAACTTATGCTAACAACTGACTCATATCCCTGCTGAAAGGTATTTTGGTTCCTTCCAGAATGATCTGTCTGTTTCTGACCCTTATGTGTGGGTCCCTGCCAAAACCTGTTCTAGACCTGTGGCAGGCTTTTGAGACTTGCTTTGGGTCAATCCTGTTTGGGTGGACTTTTACCCACGAGGAGCTGGATAACATTGGGTGCTTGACTTAGAAAACATATTCTTTGTCTTCTCTGTCTTTTCTAATTGTATTAAAGTTTCTTTCCACAAAAAACAAAAACAAACAATTGACTCATGGTCAATTGACCTTTAGGAAGCAAGGAGGCAGAAGGTTCGACTTACGGGCCATTAAGCGTGTTTATCTGATCAAATTCCAATAAAAACCCTGGACACTAAGATTTAGGTTAGTATCTCTAGTTGGCAATAATATGCTCTGTGTTTTTACACAAGACTATTGAGAG
Source organism: Scalopus aquaticus (assembly GCA_004024925.1). Taxonomy (NCBI): domain Eukaryota; kingdom Metazoa; phylum Chordata; class Mammalia; order Eulipotyphla; family Talpidae; genus Scalopus; species Scalopus aquaticus. The sequence continues at coordinate 48,439 of PVIJ01002463.1, read as the reverse complement.
AACTGAGTAAAGTCTACACAATTCCACTGGGAGAGAGTAACTGGAAGCTTGTGCTAGTGTCTCCTAGACTGGACTTACATTTTTTTCCTCTCTCTGTGATTTAAATCTCTATTTTTTCACTGTAGTAAACTATGAGCAAAGTAACCTAAAAAAATCACTCCTAAAGATCATATATAAAAAATATAGTAAATATGCGCATACTTCCATTTACTCAACAAATCCTATCAAATTAATGAAAAATTTCTAAGGTGGCCCCACTTATAAAGATTTAATCTTCACCACAGTAAATTAATGAAGATATCAATTTCTATTTCATTAGTATAGAAACATCAATACCAATAAAAACATTCCCTTATTGAAACTGTTAAAAGAAAAAAAAAATTCCCTGAGCTATTATTTAGAAAGGAAAATAATTGTGAGCAAGAATCATAAAACTTTAATATAAGTTATTTATTTCCTTTTACTTGCTAGAAATTCTAACAGACTTTTGTATATAGTTTCATATAAAGCCCTTTTAAATAGTTAATTTCCCAAAGGAAAAAGTCAATACATTTTGTTGACAGTGTTTGTGTTTCCTCTGTGATAGTAAAGACAGTAACCTTTTGGTTTTCCTTAATTACTCAAATTTTCACTCCCAAGACTGCTTCTTTAAATACTTAGTGGTCAATTCTGACTTTTCCAGGTATATGTGCAGTTGCTCTTGGCGTTTTCAGAAATCAAATTCAAATTCAAGACAGTAAACCTAAATACACTCATATCAAATCAGTTTGGAACCATTTCATATTGATAACAGAGGTATTCCTAAACCAACAAATTTAAATAGAACAATTCTGTGATTCAAAGGTTGCAGAATTATATGATTCATTTTCTTCCTTTATTAGGAAAGTTATTGGAAGTTACGAAAGAAATCCAAAAGGAAAAAAAAGAAGTTTCACATAAGTAGCTCTTAATTATACCTCGAAAAACTGTCTTCTGTATGTGTACATACTTGAAATCTATAGATGTAATTATCTAAATTCCAAGAAAACTCCCTATTTGTTTCTCTGAAGATCTTTTTTTTTTAATTTCCTTCCTACATTTTTCTTTCATTATGCTTTATAGCTTACATTGCATGATGATGGTGTAATTTAGATAAAATTTCACCTATTTGTTTTTATATAGAGACCAATTTTCTCACTACTAGTACCTTTCACTCTCTAGCATCAAGAAATACTAGCTTCTACTTTTGAGACACACATTGCTTACTGGTAAAGGGAATTTTTAGCAACTAAGTAGTTCAACATATATCACATGTCCTGGTCTTAATCCATCAAGCATTACACATACCTTTGGCACATGTCTATTGATTTTGGGTTCAGCTCTATAAAAGTCAAATAAAATAATTTTTTAATACCATTTTAGCTATTCCAACCCAAGTTCTGGTCATAAACCAATGTTTCTGCTACATAAAGCTGAAGTGGCCTTTCCTTAAAATTATCTCATTTAGTTTCCAGTTTAAGTAGTTGTAGCTTCTTGATGGAGCCTTTGCATGTTAACATAGTAACTTATAATATGGTTGGTTCCTTTAATTAGAGCTCTTCCTACATTTTAAAATACAGCAAAGACTAAAGAAATTAATTGGATCTGTTTTTTGAAAAAGGAAAATTACCTATTATACTGAATATTCTATTCAGGATACTTTTAAATCTATTTAATGTCTGTTTCATGAAAATGTACTCAGATTGCTTGTATATCAAGTTGTTAATGCACAGCTTAAGAGTGAAAGTTTTAATTAAGAAACTTGCCCTTAATTTATAAGAACTGTACTTATGATTAATTGTGCTTGTCTTAACACTTTTAACCATAACTTTCACTTATTTCTAAATATCACTCAGAATTTTTCATTCAAGTAGTGCACATGGTTTTACCTAGTATGATTAAACTGAAATATTTTTAAATTATGAAAATTACACTTAAGTTAAGAATCTGGGTACAATATTGAATGAGATTACTACATTGCAAACTTTGCCTAGAGGATGATGATTTTCACATATATTTATATTCTTGTGTCTTTTGTTTTAAAAAATAAACTCCTTATATTCTAGAGCAGTTGACAGAAGATTGAAAGACCAAAAATGAAATTTTATCTACACATTACAGATCGATTGTGTGTCCAATTTAATTCTTTCAGATATATTACTCCTTCAACCATGCAAATAATTCCTTTTCTGTATCTGGTACTAACAAACATAGGCTTGTATTATTGTTATTTGTAATTATCACATGATTTTCTTGGATGCTTGAATATTCACAGCTTTATACTATCATGACTATTGCAACATCTGTATCATTTAGAAAGTTCAGTGAAATCAAGAATATGCCGTAATGTTGCCTGATAAAAATTATAATCACCTCTAAGACTTTAGTCAACATTTCAGGAATGGTTACAACATTCAGAAGACACTTTAAATTTATATGATCTCTACCTCTTCTTGTTTCCCTACTTTTCAAAAACTTGAAGGCCAAAGGAAAAATGCAAGATATACTTGTAGTCTAGTAATACAAAATATGCTTGTAATCTAGTAATACAAAGTACAAAACTAGGGCAGTCAGAATTTTTACTTACTTGTGACCCATTTCATGAGCAATAGTAAATGCAAGATTCAGGCCATTGTCTTCAGCAATAATGCATTTTCTTTTTTCGCTACACATTCCACTCAAGTAAGCTATACCTAGAAAACATAAATGCTAATTATCACACGTAAGAATGCAAACATTTATGCTAAGAATTAGGATTAAACACAACTTTTCCACTCAAACACATGAATATTAAACTGATATCTAGTCCTTATAGATGGAATTCTTGGAGAAAATGTCTGTGTTTAAGGCACTTAGACCATTAATACTTTTCCATTTCATATTTTAGTTATTATTTTATCAATTATCCAATTCTTAAAAGGCATACTGAGGAATACACTTTATATACTACTTTTCATTGTCATGTAAGATAGATGAATAGTTGCAACACAAAAAAGTGCATTAGAAAGTAGCAATTATGTTAAATATTGTTCAAGTCACGTGAAGAACTGAAATTCAAAGTAATATCACAAAATAAAATGCATTACATACAGGATAGTCTCAAACTTAAATTCTGAGTTAATAAAATTTTGAAATTCAATTTTGTGAAATATTAGTATGACATGCAGTTACCTGTTATATTTGAAATACTGGAAAAGTTTCCTTTAACATTTCTTGGCTAATAAGATGATTTTACCATGTAGTGAAATATTACTTAAGATGAAAGTTCCATCAAGTTATTAGATATTTTGCTTTAAATTTAAGTAAAAATGATAATCTGAAATCACTAATGCTCTTAGTCAAGGATGTTTGTACTATTTTTCCAATTAAGAGATATTCTAGAATAAATACCATTTAATACAAAGAACTGTAATCTTTCAAGAATTCCAATAAAATTATTTTATATTTTCCAAATAAATTAATATATCCAGTATGTACTGAGTCCACTGTATGTTCTCTAATTCTCACAGTCTAGTAAAATTTAACTTTAATGAAAATATTAAGGTCAGGGCAGGTAAAATGATTCTCTGAAGGTGATATTTAACTGGCTACTAAATCTGGTAGAATGGGGATTTGAACTTAACTTTGAACTCATTTCCAGTTAATCTTTATTTTACTTCTGATAACAATTTAGTGGTACTGCCCCTGTGGAAAAGGGTTAGCTGATTGCTTGTGATATTTACTCTCTCTAGAACCTTAAAAATTATGATAAGAAATAATGAAATTTAAATAAAAGACTAAATCACCTTCCCATGTTTTGGAAAGATAGACCATTATGGGGAAATAGGAACTGATTTAGTGGGGCCACTCCAAGTGAGAGAAGAGAGGGATTTTATGAGCCCAGAAGAACCCCAGAGAGGTCTAAGAATGAGAGCCATAGGCTTGAGGAGAGGCACTGCTGTTGATTTGAAAATGTAGATTATTTGGAAATTTACTTGAAATCCCCACCTATTCATATAAACTTTCATGCAATGTCTGGTATTGACCACCTGTCAGGAAAGTGGAGATATTCTTTAGGCAAAATGTGAAATAAACATTCTAAAAATACAACTGCAAGAAACAACAGTCAAGAAATGAGTTTAAGTGCTATTATCACTAAGCATTTAGACATTAAAATAGGTTTTGTGGAAATTTCAAATCTACAGTAAGATTAAAGGACTTCATACAGGATGGGTAGAAGGATGGATGAAGTGACGGATAGATGACAAGCCCTATTACTACTTCTGGCTTAGTAGGACAACTGAAATTAATCCAAGGTTAAATCAAGATGAATCAGGAAGATACGAAGGTCACAATAAAAACAGAGGGGCTGAAGAAAGAAGAGGAAGAGGAGAACAGCTAAATACCTGTTGTTTCTCAATGTTGTACACCTGGAAATTATGTACCAGTATGATGCAATCTTACTTCAACAAAAGTATGAAACAAAAAATGAAAGTTAAAAAAAAGGAAATATGTTCCTTTTATTGGTTTCATTAAATAATGGAATACAATGCATTAAAATCTTAAACATAACGTGAATTTTAAGTAAGTGAAGTCATGTACTTAAGATTACAAAAACCTAGTAAACAAGATCTGGGAGTTATTAAACTTATGTTGTAAAGGGAAGAATGAAGGAAGGAGGGAGGGAAGATTACAGAAAAGTATCTCCTTTTCCAAGAATATTAAAATTCTCTTGAGCATCCAAATTTTTTTTAAAGATACATAATTTGAGATTAAATGTGTCACAAAAATATTAAGAGAAACTCAATTATTATTAGTACGCCCAAGAATAAAATTTGGAATAAAATTTCCCTTTGGGTATCCACTTATATTTCACCACTCCTTTCACAATAACATAATAATGCCATCACCATATATAGATCTAAAATTCAGCTAGTGTGGTTTTTCATCAGGGTCATATATCTCTGACATGAACCAGTCGATAGCAAATACTCATTTTAATAAGTTTTCCATTTCTTCTCCTGTATATCGTCAAACAAATTGTCCTGGGATAAAAAATGGTATTGACACGTGTTTCTAATTCTTATATCTTCTATAGTATTCTTTCTCTTCTCTATTTATATTTTTTAATATATTTTCTTAATCTTACTACATTGGCGAGGATTTCCAACATGCTGTTGAAATAATGTGTGGTACTGAGCTCCTGTTTTTCCTTTTAATTTTAATAAAATGCCTACTTTCATAATGGATTATAATTGTTACAGAACATTAATAGATATAGCTTGTTAAGGAGTTACTTTATGATATTTTCATGTGTCTAGATGAAAAAAGAGGCAATGTTATGGATGGATTAAAAGTAGATGGAAGCTGGACAGTCTTAGAAACAAAAGCTTAAAAAAGTAACTGAGGGAAATAGGAAAGAGAAGTGATTAAGTGCTAGGGGAATACTTCATGTAAATGGATTGGAGAACATATGGTTTAGCTGAGAATGGAGAGCATGAGTCTGGAATAACACTAATATCCAAGTTGAGTGATATCCAAGCTAATGGCTGAAACAGAGAAGAGTAATAATTGGATTACATTTGCATTGAGGTTTTGTACATCAGGTGTAAAAGAAGAATCAAAGGGCTTAAAAGTTGACAAGGAAATTGAGAGTGAAAGAAAAGATAGAACTTGTTAAATTCTGTGTCAGATAAGAAGGGAGACTAGTAATTTGGAGGATAGAATACAGTGGTCAGGAGAACTGAGTCATAAATGAAGAAAAAGAACAGATGCTTTCTTTAACAGTCTTGGCAACAGAAGTAAAAGAATGGGATTTTGGGATTTAAGGTTTCAAAGGTGAAGTTTCATGACTTGACTAGGTATTCCCACAGAGTAGAGAGGAGGTTAGATGTAGAGGTCATCAAGATTAATGTCAAAGAACTAAGCAGTGCTGGGTGGACTACAGCTATGAACATGAAATTGCCTGTGATCACAATGAACTCTAGAAGGTGGGAAAGGTCGAGAAACCCTCAGGAATGGGGGCAAGCATGAAGGAGATCAATTGACTACAGTGACAGTGAGGGATACGATGGTAAAGAAGGGTCAGTCTCATATGCAGAATTTTGTATAACAGAAAAGATTCTGATTAAGACACAGCAGCAGAGGGAAGCATCTCCTGGGACACTAAATTCCTCAGCAGGTTATAGGAAATCAGTGACTATTGTTTAGTCAAGCAAAAAATTGTGGTGATAAATACTGTAATCTATAATATAAAAACATATATTTTATGCTACAAAATATATTTATATAAAATAAATTTAAACATGATGCATACATATGGACATAGATATATGATGACAACCAAGTATTAAAAATTCCATACCACCACATTTTCATAGGAAAAAACACTAAATAATTCTAGCAATTTGTTGATAGCAATTATATTATGTGGCAACATTATTCATGTACATTTTAATTAATTTTATAATGGGAAAATTAAGGACTTAAAACATGAAAATCATGTCCATGAGAAGAGTAGTTATAGACTCTATTACAGACCACAGAGAAGTTTAACTACCAAAAATAACTACCTACTCCTACTCTTCTTTTACTTAAATATAGAAGTCAGAATCTTCAACTAAGACTGATAAATTTGAATTCCACTGTTCTTACATATGGTACACCAAGAGATTTTCTTTGACTTGAAAGTTATGGAGAATAATTGTAACCATGACTAATTTAAATGACTTGCATTATTCTGTTTAAAAGCTCAAGCTTTTCAGTTCCTTTCAAAAACCCACATGTTTCTTATTACAATAAGGGGTAGAGGTCAAAGGAGGACAGGATTTAACACAGCTGTTATTATAAGATCGGTGTAATACAGACCTTTTATAGAAGCCTTTTAATATGAAATTTTCTGGAAGTACAAAGGAAACCAAAATAACTTCCTAATTTCTCAACTGAAAATGAATCAAGTTATGAACTAGGAGTCAGAATCGCTCATCTGAAAACAAACATGCTGCCCTAGAACCTGAAATAATACATCTCGTCAAGACGAACAGATATCAACTTAAACCACAATAATGAACTAACCAAGAAATCAGAGGTTTTATGTGATGAAATAGATGTATTCTAACAGAAGTAAATAGTGTGACCGCAGAACTGTTGATTTTAACAACTGGCAGACTACTTGAATTCAAAATTTTGCACAGTCTTAAGTAACTTATTTATTCTATGATTGCACCCTATGAAGTAAGCTATTTCCTATGAATCCTAGTATAACTTGAGACTTAGAGGAATTAGTAATGTGTTACAAGCATCAAAGGCACAATGACGAATACATGCCACAATACTTTCAGGAGCATGAAATCAACAAATACTCAAGAAAACATATTAGCGCATAAAGACATAGCAAATTATGGGAGATTTTTAAAAATCAGGAACAATCAAGGCAGGAAAGATATTTGAAGAGGGGATCACATTGGGGGTATTACTGAGTGTGCAGAGACCAGCCAGGCAGTAGAAGGTGGAGAGGAATTCTTGAACAAAGACCTGAGCAGGAGATGCTTGTGCGTTGTTATTTTTCACAGAGCAGTAGCTTTGGCTCTTTAAATGTACAACTTATGTAGTACATCTCTGTATCAACATGGTATTTAGTTTATCTTCAATAAGGAGTATATTAAAGGAATTGCACAGATGAAATTCCCTGAGATAAAGACTAACATAAAATGTGATTCAATGCAGAGCCTTAAATAAAAATGCAATTTTGAAAATCAACTGTGTTTCATCTACTAGTTAGAAAAATTACTTTAGAATGATATGATGGTGCCCAGATAATGTGAATGCTATTTACCTGATTACATTCAAACTGAATTTTGAACATGTTTTAAAACAATAACTTGTCTTAAGTTCACTAGTTATATGCTTCTGTTTCAATAAAAGATAAATGATGACATAGAAATACAAACATGTAATTATGCAATTTATGACTATAACTGTAAATGTAGATTTTTAAAACAGGCTTCCAGATTTTCTTCTATATCTAGCCTATCTATACTATTATGTTTTTCAAAGATTTATTTTTATTTATTTATGCATATAAGAACTGGAGTGTAGGCCAGAGGTGCAGGGTGGGGAGGGGTGTACCAAAATATGCTGCTAGGGGAGCAGCAGGTGAGACAGGAGAGGTCTGCTGTGCCATGTGGCCTACCTCCCTGACTAACTCATGCTGCAGTGGTTGGTGATAGCTTGACAGTGCTGAGACTTAACCTCTGGGCTACCAGGGAAGCCCTCTATAAAATTCTTAACTGTAAAATTTCTATGAATATTCAAAAAAACGTGACTTCTAACAAAAAAGGGTACCTGTTTAATTTTAAAAAATAGTGAATCTTTATGATCTAATAAGACAAAATGTTATATAGACATTAAAATGCTGTTTATATGCTACCTGATCATGGTAGATAGGGATCTCTGTGAAAACACAAAAAGATAACAAATAATATGTAATATATAAATTTGTTAAGATATAGCTAAATTGTAGAAAAATTCGCAAGTATAAGAATAAAGCTAAAGATGGGCCTTCCTGGTGGCACAACAGGCTAAGTCTCAGCCTATGAAGTGATCCATAGCCACTGCAGTATGAGTTCAATCCCCCACCAGGGTGATTCCCACACGGTGCAGCAGACCTCTCATGACTCACCCACTGTTCCCCTCAGTAGTGTACTTTGGTTGATCTGCCTGCTCTGCTCCCCACTCTGTCTCTGGTGAATCCTCTCACCACCCCACACCTCTGGCCTACATCCCAGTTCTTGTATGCATAAAAAAATAAATCTTAAAAAATACATAGCTAAAGAATATCTGGATATCAAATTAGATATGTGTTACTAAATAATGGGAATATCTGCAAATAGGTATTGGTCAGTTGAGAACTGAGTTCCATGGTTAAATCAGAAAGCCTGCAATTGCTGCTGTTCACTACCTTCAAACATGCTTGACAATAACTTCAAACATCTGTATGCAGGAAAAAGCAAGGAAGTCTGATTCAAAATCTGGGTATGCTAGAAGAGATTCATTCACAAATCAACTGAAGCCACCATCATATATTTGTGTGCAATCACAGGACAGAGCCATAAATGTAATGCACAAATTGATCATACACTGGGGAAATCCTAGCAATCCAGTAAAAACCAATGAAATAGCACTGTGATGAAAAACTTTATAAGCTAAGTAAACATATAATTCCCATGGGGGGTGAGGGAGAGAGTTCCACCTAAGATGAATTCACACAAAAAAATTTACAAACCAAGTGAAAAAAACACTCCTTTGATATAAAAACTAGAGAAGGGCCTCCCTGGTGGCTCAGTGGTTGAGCGCTGCGCTGTGGAGCTGTCTGTAGTGCACGATGCAAGTTCGAAGCCCGGCCAGGTAGAATCCCACATGGTGGGGCAGACCTCTCCTGCCTCACCCGCTGCTCCCCTCAGCAGTGTATTTCTGAGCTGCCTGTTCTGCTCCCCACTCTGTCTTTGGTGAGCCCTATCGCCACCCCACGCCTCTGGTCTGTACCCCAGCTTGTATGTGTAAATAAGTAAATCTTTAAAAGAAAAAAAAAATGGGTTATGTTGTAAAAAAAAATATATAGAGAAAAAATAATGACGAAATAAATACATTTTACATATGAAGAGCTTACAATCCATATTCACTGGGTTACTATATCCCAAATGCATCTCTTTGAAAATGAAAGGACTCCTTCCTCAGAGCATTTTATATCAGATTTTGGCGTAAAAAATGTTGAAGTAATTTCATTAAGTAGAAAAAAGAATTCTACACTGAAACAGAAAAATACAGGTGAAACTAAAGAACACTAGGAAGGGTGATATAAATATTGAATATATACTATAGTGACTTTTAACACAGAATTAAAATACATGCAACAATATGGGGGAAATAAATGGAGATTGTTTAAAAATGGTAACGATTTCAAGAGAGTGAGAAAAGGAAACAAGTCATAATATATGGTAACTGCCAAAAATAGTAAAATGATATCGAAGTACAATTATATAAATAGCAAATGACCTATAAATATTGGATTTACTTATTCCAAAAATCAGAAAGGAGGGGAAAAGAATGAAATAAAGTCAAATAGAAATTTCATTAACTGGAAAAGACTAAACAATGCTAAATCAAAGTTAAGGTTTTAATAACTGTATAAAAATACTACTCTGTTTTGCTCCTAAGAGTTATACTTTAAATATAATGACAGAGTTAGGTGAAAAGTTAGACAGGAAAATATATAATATGTAAACATTAATCAAGACAGAGCACTAAAATGCATTTACAAATACAAATATTATAATCATAAAAATAAGAAAAATTGTATCTGAAGTATAATTGTTTTTTCCTATCAACTTGAAGTATAATTGTCAGGAGAGATTAAGAAGGCTTTTCAAAGAAGATGGCGAAACAGTAAAAAGTAAACTCCAAGCACATAATGAAGGTGGCACTTTCTAGATTTCTACTTCCTGATGTCTTTCAGGGGTCTGTACCTCTACCTCAGTGCTACCAAGTTCTGAGATGCTGAGGATAACACTTCCCCAGCATGCCATGAACTTGACTTCCTGAACTGGGAGGGGCTGCTGGAAGCTAGAGGCAGAGCTGGGTGAATATGCTGGAATTAAACAGAGTACATATGTGTCCAGTCTCTCTTTTGGCTGGATTTGTAGTGCACTTTGACACCATCTGTGGGGTAGGACTGCATCTGGCTATAGGCCATCCTATACTATAGGTCATTCTATAAATTCATATTCTCTCTCTCTCGGCTCTTCTCTCCGTGTCCTGCATTCTTAAGCACGCAGATGAAGACTCACCAACTGGGCTATTTGTTTTTTTCTGTGTTTTTCCATTTCATAAGCATGCTAATTCTACATGAGTTAACTCAATTATTAAGTCAAAGAGAAATTAACAGTATTTGGAGAAGAAATAAAAACATCCATAATTAAACAGGGAATCTCTAACAACTATCTTTTATTAGATGTACTCATAAAAAAATTCAATGAGGGCTTAACTGATCTGAATAAAAAAAGAGCTCTATCTTAGGTGACATAATAGAATATTGTACTCAACGATGAAATTACATTTTTAAGTACACACAATACATTTATAAAAACTGACCATATACCAGGTAGTGAAAACTTACTCATGAAGTTTTAAAAGCAGATACTATTGACTGGTCATAACAGAAATAATTCAGAAATTGAGAAATAAAAAAACTAGAAAAAAATCAAACTGGTTGGACATGATAATCTGCAAGTGAAAGAAGAAATTATAATGGAAATTTAAAAATACTTTAAACATAGTTCTAATAGAATAGAACACATCAAAAATGTGTGGACTAAACGAAGAATAGGAAATTCAGAGATTATATTAGAAAAAATATAAAAAACTGAATACCAAAGCTTAAAATTCCTTTCAGGAACTGGGAATGAAATACCAACACTTAAAATATTTGGAAGGAAATAATAAAGAGAAAAATTAATGAAGTATAAGACAAATGTAAAAGTAAGTGGCAAAAATTGATAATTACCCAGTAAACTAATCAAAAATAACAAATATAAGCTATAGTCATTAAAATGAATAATGATCTCTAATTCCTAAAGACATCAAGATAACAGTATTCCAATAAATTTTACAATTTCCCAAAGGTATAGAGAAAAGAAACAAAATACATGATTTCCTATAAATATCCCCTTTATTCATTCTACTCCACCTATTCTGGTTGTTTTTGGTTCTGTCATTTCTCAAACAGAATAAGCATATTTCTACCTCAAGACTTCACTGGATTTCCTCTCTCTCCCTAGTTTTATCTCTCTTCAGACTGTCTTCAAATAATATTCAAAGATCACCTTGTGGGGAGCAAAATCTGCTACCCCAACACATGTCTTTGTTGACAAGTTTGATTTCATGGAAAGGGCTTTGAAGGCTGGGGTAGAGGTTACCTTTAAAAATTATATTTACATATATACTTCTGTAAGGGTGTGTATTAGGAAGAACTAATCTACTTATCTCTTTTCACTGGAAAAGGCAGAACTTAAATCTTCAGACCATTGTCTACTGTGTCTTCCTTAGTGACCTCCCAACTGAAAAAATGTGGGGAAGTTATTCAGGCTGTATACAGGAGATATGCATGTTATTACTAACTTCTTTCTGTATTTTTTTCCTATCAACTTAATTGACACTTGTTTATTTGCCAGCCGAGAAGAACCCAGGATGATTTCTTCTGCAGCCTGATAATTTTGTTTTTAGTGAGGCACTGTTTGGTCACCATATTGAAATTTTTAAATAAATTTCCCTCAACCTTGAATTCCTAGTTTCTCTGTTAAATGCATCTATGATTTTTTCTATATAAATTTTACCTTAAAAGATTAATGAATTTTTTTGGATATTAACTGTCTCCCCATCAGGATGTAAGCAACTTAAGGGTAGGAAGATACTGAGAAATCAACTTGTTCTTAGGTGTACTATTATTTCTCTACCAATTTTATTTTATTGGTATTATATACCAATTAATTGAATTATTTATTATGTATAGTGACTGTCTCTCTGAGAGTAACACAAGGGCAGGAAATACTAAGAAATCAATTTATTCACTCCCAATGTTTAAAAGTGTATTTTGATAGTACAGAGGTAATAAATTTTGAAGTTATTTAGCATGCATTTCTCTTGTATTTCCTTGTAGTGATATCGTCCAAGTCATTAAAGGCTTCTCTCTGAGGGTAGGTGGAAGAAGATAAGTATTAGTGGTATTCTTTTGGAACTCTAAAGGACAATGGATTGGGAAATGCAAAGATAATAAAGGATAACTCAGGAAGAGAATGAATGAAAATACTATGTAACTAGGCAGAGAGAAGGACTCAGGCATGATTTCAGAGTCAACTCTGATATCACAAACTTCACTTCTAGCAATCTACCCCAAGCAGTGTGCTCTATTGCCACCTAGATGAAGAATTCACTGCAAAATCACAAAGGTCTCAGAGGGGAGTGAAACAACTGGGATTGCTGACAGATAGCCCAGCTGCTCGGTAAGAATCAAAAGAGAGGCTAAGCAGACTATCTGGAAAAAAAAGAATATACATTAAAGCAAAATAAAACAAAGATACGTGAATAAAATAAGAAAAATAACATTGTCAAGTTAAAATTTTCATTTTCACATTAATCCAAAAGGACACATGCACACCTGTGTTTACTGCACTATTTACAATAGCTTAGATATGGAAACAACCCAAATGCCCCAAAACTGATTCCTGGATCAAGAAGATGTGGTACATGTACATAATGGAATACTATGCAGCAATCAAAAATGATAAACTAAAGCAATTTGCAGCAACATGGATGGAGCTAGAAAGTATCATGCTCAGCAAAATAAGCCAGAAGGAAAAAGAAAAATATTGAATGGTAACACTTATTGGAGGAATATAGAGGAGCTAAACCAGAGATCAGGAGGAGAAAATACCACACAAAACAAAAACAAAAACTAGCAGGCAACCATAAATAAGAGACATTATATAGGGGAGGGGGGAAGAGGAACCAAAACAGGGGAGGAAAGAGCACAAGGGACTATGGTGATGGTTCACGGGTGAACTAGTGGTGGGAAACCTACAGGGGACACACAACAATGTAAAGGATATAAATTTTAAAAAATAAGAATTTAAAAAAATAATAGTTTTCATTTTCTTAGGATCAACTGACGTAGGGACTTATAAGAGAAAGATTTTAATACACTGTGGAAAGCTAGCTGCAACATTTTCTTTGCCTAATTCTGTGTAATTTTTAACTTTGTTAAGTGTGAAAAAAATAACTAGAGGTGGGAGTATATGTTTCAATGTATGTGTATATTTTAAAGGGTTTATAAAGGAAAATAAAACAATGAATGATCTTTCACTTTGTTTTATTCACTTTCACTTCAACCTAAGGTGTGAAGGAGGTCTCTCAGATCAGTAAAGTACTGAACTAGATAGCTTTGAAGTTTTTGCCAAGCTTTCATGTAAAATATTAAAATGTTATAGGAAAGAGTATGTGAAATATGGTTCAAGTAAATGTTTAATAAAAATGCTGAGGGAAACGGGGTTCAGAGGGAGAGTGCTATCTAAGTAGAAGTGGCTGATTCCTAAATGTTGCTCCTCTGAGAAATGGAGAGGGCATCCTGCAGAAGGACACATCCCTCATAGGCTCCTTATTGGTTTTGTTGTTTTTACTCTCCCTCTTAGCTTTATCATAAACCACAGGACTAAGCCCACCACCTCCACCTGATTTAGAGATAATGGGAAGTACTGTTTTTGTATGGAAGGAAGAATAATGAAGAAAATTTATGTCTTTATGTTAGTTTGTGTCCCTGCTATTGTATTCTAGATTTATTTCACTTCACATCCACTTCTCATGCCTCTTCAGAAAATTTAAGAGCAGGTTATTGGATGGTTTTACAAGCTAAATTGAAATCCTCAGAGCTAACAATTAAGCCAGGCTCCACTGTACAGTATTGTGGTTTTCACATGTCACTAGTAAATCTTTGATAATATATACCTTCCGAATATGTAGTTTAGATTTCAGTGCAACTCTGAAAACATAATTCTTAGGGCACTCTGAAAACGCCATATGTGGTAGATTACACATCATACTCTTGTAAATCAGCAATGAGAACTTTACTATGAGGCCTACCACAAACAGCTAAAAATTGGTATTCTCATTGTGATATTAATTTAAAAAATAATCAGTCTTTAGGCTCTCTATGACCTTGCGTACAAGCAAAAACAGAAAAAGAAAAAAGATTCGATGATTTCCTCTGCTGTGGAGATCAAAAAATTGCCATGACCTTAAAAAATAGGTAAGATGTATCATAGTTAAAGAGTTTCATGATATATGCTTAAGGATACAGCTGGGAAAATTCTAAAGTGTTCTCATTACATATAAATTAGGAATTTTGGCTAACACATTTTTATACTGTTATAATGTAATCATATCCTGAAGGCATTAAATAGGGACAATTAAAACTAAAAATATCATGCTACCAAAAAGCTGTATAAATTGACTTTTTAGTACACTAGTAAAAACATTGACAGCATGCATTTATAACTACAAACCAACTCAAACAATTAGACATAACATTCTTTATTCAACATACTAATCTTTCATCATTTTGTTACTTTTATGATTTGCTGTCCTTTTAGTATTACTAGCATTTTTCATTCAAGTAAAGAACTAAATCTACGAACTAGAGAAATCTTAAGAATATGGCTATAATATGATTACAAAATCTGATGCTCTAACATCTCAACTCTTAAAAATTAAAATATTAATACAGTGTTTTGACATTATTTATTAAATATGCTTACTCAAGAGTAAGCAATTCCACCTCTAGATGCATTTTTAAGATTTCAATTTTTAGGCTTGCACGCTGAGGTAATTAATAGTAAATAAACTGAATTAAATTATTCTCAGAAATGAGCTAATATTTTCTAAAATTTGATTGGAATTCCATAATAAAATTTTCATGACCTGTTTTCTGCAGTATTAAGTAAATTCAAAAATTAAAATTTTAAGAATTGATGCTCTTATGTCAAATATTCTAGAGTTTGAGTCCTAGTCTCAGGTTTCACTTTTGTGATGACAATAAAGTGTGCTATTTCTTAGTTTTTGTTCTCCCAAGACAAACATTGAGGAATCAGTAATTTATCTTGGAAATGTTCATTAATTTAGAGAACATATTTCAAGTATATGTTGGTCTATCTGAAACATGGTAACCATTAAATATTAACTTTTTAAAAAAGATTTATTTATGCTTACAAGCTGGGCTACAGGCCAGAGGCGTGAGGAACAAGAGGGTTCACCAGAGATAGAGTGAGGAGCAGAACAAGCAGATCGACGGAAATACACTGCTGAAGGGAGCAGTGGGCCAGGCAGGAGAGGTCTGCAGCACCATGTGGGAATCTCCCTGGCCTAGTGTCGAACTCTCTTTGCCACTGCCGACAGCTCCACAGCGCAGCACCCAACTGCTGTGACACCAGGGAGGCCCTAAAATTAACTTTCTTATTGGAAGAGGAATCAATAATTCCTTATACCGAGACGTGTGTAGGGTTAAAGGAGGTGAGGTATTTAAAAATCCATGGCACACAGATGCCTAACAAGGATTAATGTTCACTGAAAACACTTTGTAAGAGTGTAATGAACACAAATCTGTACTTTCATAGCTTATAAGAGCAAACTTAAACATGACAAGGAGAACTTCAGGGAGATTTCTAAAGATTTTTTTTTTTGTTTCCCAAGGATATACTCAATATATTTTTAGTTCACATGATGTTTAGTAGCATCACTCAAGTACTTTATAATAGAAACAAAATTCTACCACTAAAATCAAGCTTTAAGAGTAAAAAATCTTGAGAACAAAAATAATGCAGAGAACAACCACTACACATAATAATTCCTTAAGAATTATGGATCTGAGTCTTATCCTATTAGTATTGTCTTGCCAAAACAGAAATATAAAGTTTCTGATTTATGTTCTGGCCAGTGCCTAATAAAATGTGCACATACAGCCAGGAGCCAAACAAGGTAAGTTCAGACTTGCTTTTATTGTAAACCATAGGGATGCTGTCATGCTCTTATCAGGAATTAACTTCTATCCATAAATACATAGATGTAGCATCTAGAATGCTATGTGCTGAAGACATAGATAAGAACTGACTGAGAAACATGACCACAAAAAAAAAAAAAAGATTAAGACAAGAAGCAAATGTAATGCAAGCTACAGGAAAGGTTTACTCAAGTGCACCAAGTTCATGCATGATACAGTGAGAGACAGCCAGGGAGCCTGAGAGTAAAAATCAACAAAGGTTCTGAAGAAGGGGGGAGAAAGGACAACAAAGAAAAAACTTTCCATTTGGAAATTCTAAAAAATATATTTGTACATACACCAAAATCTACTCAAATGATCACTTCTTAGCAAGGTCTCAGGAGAGTACATTAGTGTAAATTAGAGAGACACACAATACTGGGGAGAACTAAAAAGGAAAAAAAAAACAAACAGATTTTCCAGATGAATGGAAAGATTAGAAAAGGGTTAAGGAGGTGAAGCCTGAGCCAGATTTCAATTTCTTCACAACTTAAGCCCTGCAACTCAGATACCCTGCGCATATGATCAAGCAAAATCTCTGCAGAACTCCCCCGAGTAATGCTAAAAGCAAATCGAATGATCAGTTATTTCTTCCTCCTTTCTGTTGTAACTTTAATTTTATAATTCACAGACAGCAACATTTACATTTTATTGGATAACTAAATAAAGTTTAAAACTCATATTCATTCCTGACACCATCAGGAGTCAGAAAAGTTCCAACACTCGTCAAAACAGCCTTGTAATGTCACTTCAGGTTACACTCTCAATCAATAGTAAGCAATGCTCATATCACCATTACAGCTTTGTTTTTAAAAAAAAGTTATACAAATTGAATCGTATCGTACGAAACCTCTTAAGACAGCCTTCTTTCACTGAGTACATTGCTTTGAGATTCCTCCAAAACGTTAGATGTATAAAGAGCTTATTCCTCCTCATTTCTAAGTAGCTTTTTATTACATGGATGTGCCACAGATTGTTTATCCATTTACCCACTGTAGCACATTAGGATTGTTTCCATTTTGGGGCAATTCTGAATAAAGTAGGTAAAAACAATGTATGGGGTTTGGATGAAAAAAAATTTTTGGTGATATGAACACTTAGGAATGAAATTGCTGCATTAGAGGACAAGTGTACATTTATCTTTATAAAACACTGCCAAAATTTTTCTCCAGTGGTTGGAAAACTTTGCATTCCCAGCAGCACTGTATGAGAATTATAGTTGATTTGTATTCTCATCAACACTTGGTATTGTCAGAAACTTTAATTTTATTCAAATGATAAATATATTCCCATCATAACAAATAATGTTGAATATATTTTCATATGCTTATTTGCTATTTACATATCCTTTTTAATAAAGTGTCACTTCAATTTTGTGCACATTTTTTAACTGAGTTGCTTGTTTTCCAAATTTTGAGCTTTGGGAGTTCTTTACATATTTTTCACATAGCCTTTGTATGTGAATATGTGATTGATTTATAAATATTTTCTCCTGGTCCATAACTTGTATATTAATCCCTTAACAGAGCAAAAATATTTGTGTTATTTTAATATTAAAGAAATCCAGTTCATCAGTTGTCCTTTTTTGGTTCATGTTTTTGGTGTTCTATCTAATAACATTAACAATACTGGCTGGGGTCTGGGCCAGTAGCCTGGCACTGGGGTGTCAGGACCCCACGGGCTGCTGTCTTCCCGGACTCTCCCACCCCCATCTGCCTGCTGCCAATACCTCAGGTGTTGAACATTATAACTCCCAGTATGCCACGAACCTCACTTCCTGAAGAGGGGGGCTGCTGAAAAGAGGAAGGAATGGGGCAGTCATATTGGGACAGAAGAACTGACAGCCACATGGGCAAACAGTTCTGATCTTGATTCTTTCTTCTGGCTTTTGGGCTTTGGCAGGCAGGATGACCTCACTCTCCTCAGAGACTATGGCAGCCATCATCTTGACCTTTTGGTGGATTTGGCATGGGTGTTAAATTGTAAACTATGGGTCTCTCCTTCACTCCCATCCAGCTGGGCTCTGCCCAACCTATTTGAAAAGTATTGCATCTGTGCTATCCAATCCAAGAACATAGTATGCCTCCCCATGCAGTTAGAATTTTTACTGCTTTCATCATTTTGTAGTTTTAGGCACACTGAATCTACATTTTTTTGGTAAACTTTATACCTAGATGCTTCATTTTTATTGCAAAGTTAGAGTTAAGCCCTGGTCCGATTTGATTCTCTTGGGATTACTTATTTTCTTGGCTGGAGACCCAAAGATTGATATATTTCCCTCTATTTTAAAGTGGTGTCACCCTATTTACTCTAAGGTCAGTTTTCCTCACCCCTTCCTTTCTACTCCATGGGGCAAATGTTCAGAACTATTTTAATTTAGCATGCTTTTCTTTATCACTGATGAGACGAGGCAAAATAGTAAATGTGGAAAATTTCAGATGATTGCTTTGAATCCTTTCAAATATTCCTTACTTTCACTATCCCACTATCTCAAGAGAAATAAGTGAACTTATCAAAACTGAGAACTTTCATTCCTTAACATTTATTTTTCTTACTCTTCTTTCACAGAGGGCCATGAAATGTGCTTTCACTCAGAACAGCCATGTTTATTCCAGTATATGAATCCCAAATCAGTGAATAATAATATGCATACTTGGTCTGAATGTGTTGCTTTTCTAGTGCTCCATGAAAAATGTGGTGACTTAAATTAACACCAAATTGTTATTGCACAGTTGCATAGGTCAGAATCTGGGAAGGTTTAACTGAGGATGCTACTTAAGGATTTCACAGGGCTAAAATCAAGGTGCTATCCAGAGGGGTTCTTATCAAAAGTCTTAGAATGGCTTCATATTCATTCAAATTGCTGGGACAACTTCACTCAGTTCCTCTGCTTTCAAGAGTAGCTGTGGTTAAATCATCCTATCTTAAGGTTAACTGAGGAACAGAAATGACATATGCAAATTCCCTTCAGAAAAGTACCTACATTAATGTTTGTCTGAATAACCAGGGGATCGAATCAGGAGTATCCGCTTTAGAATTCTTTCTCCTAGACTAAATATGTTCCATTTACACTTCCAAAAATATCCACATCAACCCCACAGCAGCACGCTGTAACATGTCTAACACGAATACAATGAATTCTGGATATTTCAAACCAGACCCTAGTTTATACAAAATTAAACACATTACTATTGCTGCATGCTTCTCATATGTTTGATAATCTCTTTTGTTAAGGTATATGTCCCAATGGACAGAGTTGGCAAGAACCCATACTGTGCCCCTGAATATCTCATAGAACTTGGCTTGGAACTCTGAATATGATAAATCCCCAATTACTGTAGTTGAAGTCCTTGGAAAACTTCATTACACTACTAATTCATTTAGAAAGTAAGATTTGTATAGAAAATGAGCTAATTTCATTCTTTCCCTAGTCTAAAGGATTACAAATTTCAAAATATTGAATATTTAAGTAATACGGTTTTTCAGTAGAAAGGATTTCTAACCCAAGGATATTAAAGGAGCAAGATGAGTTCAGTAATTTCCGTAAGTGTCTTCGGTCTCTGAAAATCTGTTTTAGGTATCACAATGCAAGAGAAAAATGCCCAAACTACTCTCTAATGAAAATTAAGCTACTTTAAAAAATTGGCTTGACCTCTTTTTCTCACCCAATAAAAAATGATTACTTTTGCTGAAATGTGGTTTGGAGTACATATTGATGTTTGGAAAGGGAAGTGTCTGGAGATTCTCATATGTACAGTGTCGACATAAAAGGGTTATTTAAGCATGTTTTAGTCTCTGAATATGTTTCTTTAGGCAGTGACTTTCTAGGTGGTCTGTATGCCTATTTAACAACTGGCAAATATATAAAAACAGAAATATTCGGACATGCACATAAGAATAAACTTTCATCCTAACCTGCTGAAAGACAGGAAAGTCTATTAATAATATTGAAGCATCTAAATTTTAGCAATATAATGTAGGGAGAACCAAAGCATCCGAAAATTAGCAAACTGGTGGTAAAGGATGCACAACGTCTCTCTCATCAACAAATACTAGAAAAATATGCAGAGCTGGAAATGCATATTGACTGCTATGTACCTTTTGCTAATACTAAATATTTAACAAATTTCTATACCTTAAAGTCCTTAAAAGTTTTCAAAAAACTGACACACACATACCAGTAATTGTTAGCAATCATTACCAGATTATGGAAGAATCTCTCAATGAGTATTTTGCATTACCCTGGGCTTCCAGAGTATCTTTTTAGTGGGTCCCAATAAAATCTTTTCAATAGGTCCACACTGAGGTCTAATCAAAACAATCAACACTTGCACTGATGGTGCAAAAGTAGATAAAATCATCTAACACAAATCAAGACAAGGCCAAATTCTACTATCAGTGATTATATTTTTCAGTACCACTCATTTCTGTGGGGGAGGGAATACCTATTATACCTTTTATTTTTTAAAGATTTATTTATTTATGCTTACAAGCTGGAGTATAGGCCAGAGGCGTGGGGCAGTGAGAGGGTTCACCAGAGACAGAGTGGGGAGCAGAACAGGCAGATCCATGGAAATACACTGCTGAGGGGAGGAGTGGGCGAGGCAGGAGAGGTGTGCCAAGCCATGTGGGAATATCCCTGGCCGGGACGTCAAACTCAAGTGTCGCCACTGCCAACAGCTCCACAGCGCAGCGCTTAATCGCTGCGCCACCAGGGAGGCCCCCTATTATACCTTTAAATGTTAGTAAAGCAATAAAATGTATTGTTTTATTATACTGACACTCCTGAGTATATACATTTTTTAATATTTTGTGGGACAAAAAGAAGTTTGGATAAAGCATTTCTGCTGCAGATTAAAATATGATGTCTCTAGGAAAAGTAGTAATGGGTTGATTTACACACTAAACTAACTGCTTTTCATTGGACACCATTTTACTTTAATGTGTAACAGAAAAAGTGGCTATACAGACTTGGGAATTTGGCTGAAATTAACATAAAATAACAATATGAATCTGTTACTACAAGAAAACCAACAGTTTTTTTTTTTGTTTTTTTTTTTTGGCCAATGATAAAATTTGAATGGTCAAGTTAATCTAGAATAAGCTTGCCAGTTTCCCAATGCTTAAAGCCTTTTCTGAAGAAATCAATGGTGATGCTAACAAATATGAATTCTACTGTGTGGTAAAATTTATCACCAAATAAGAGATAGGCCTAATTCAGTTAATCGGTATTTTCCAAATGACCAATGAATGATGAACAAAAGCTATATGTAGCTAAAAGAGTCACATGAAATAACAATAAATATTAATGTAGTAAAGTATAAAAATTTATCAATATGTTTTCAGATATTACATCACCCAATCAACTAAATATTAAGAAACTACTACTTCTGGTTATAATGTACTTTCAAAGAAAAAGAATATCCCCATCAATCTGAAAATACTCAAGGATTTTCCAATTACCTATCTTTGTGAAACCAGCTTTTCTCACACCCTTCAATAAAAATAATATACAGCAGCATCTTACATGCAAAAGTAGATTGAAGCTATCTTCTAAAAGCCAGACATAAATGTATTTACAAAATACTGAAAAGTCATGTTCTACAGGGTTTTGTTTTGTTTTGTTTCGTTTTAACAGACTTCATTAAAACCTGCTCTCTATGGTAGCATTTGGTGAGTATGTCATGGTTAATTTTAAATCAATTAAAACATTTTTATGTGCCCGGGTGGTGGGTGTGGTATGGTAACATACATCTGAATAGGTGTGATCCTTTTCCTATGAATTATACACAGTTTTTTTTAACCAAAGTTATTTCAATCAAAAAATAAAAATAAAACAAATCTTTCATATCAGTTTTTAAAAGGATTTCTCATATTTAATTTCTACTATGGTGACAACTGATAAATATTACCTATGTAAAAAATATTTTGAGTCCTTCAATAATTCTCAAGATTGCAAAAAGGTGCTAACACAAAAACGTTTGAAAATTATTAGTTTACAACCTACAGACAGCTTCGTTATCAACAGAACAGCTTCTTATATTGTTTTAAAGCATCTTCTGGGAGTCATTACTACAACATCAATTCTCCATGGAAAGTTATTTTCCTATTATTGTCTACTTTAAAAATATAAGCTAGGGCCTCCCTGGTGGCGCAACGGGTTAAGCGCAGCACTGTGGAGCTGTCAGTGGCTGTAGTGTGAGTTGGATGCCTGGCCAGGGAGATTCCCACATGGCGCAGCAGACCTCTCCTGCCTCACCCACTGCTCCCCTTAGCAGTGTATTTCGGTCGATCTGCCTGTTCTGCTCCCCACTCTTTCTCTGGTGAACCCTCTCACCACCCCACACCTCTGGCCTGCACCCCAGCTTGTATGCAAAAAATAAATAAATCTTAAAAAAAAAATAAGCCATATGGGGTTGATTTCAACTTTTCTCTATGTAGATTATCAACTTTCAACCTAATTTGCTCTCACTTGGGGTGTTCTGCTTCATACGTGACTTTTGTATGTGCCACTGCACTGCCCTATTTATTATAAACTACATCTTAATATATGATAGAGCATAATCCCAACTTTACATTCTTTCTTCACTAGTACATTGACAATTCTTACACCTATGCTTCTCTATTTAAGATTCAAAATAAGACTGTCAACTCTCCTCCTGTCAAATTTTTATGGAAATAAATTGTAGGATTGCTCAATTAATGAACGTTAGTATTATCTTTCAGAACATGAAGAAAGCTTATCTTTCCACTGAGTTATATCTTTTTCATTGAATTGCAAAATAACTACACTTCCTCCTACATGTCTTTTTTCAAAAAAAAAAAAAAAAGACTTTTTTTTTGCATACAAGCTAGGGTGCAGGCCAGAGCTGTGGGGAGCTGAGAGGGTTCACCAGAGACAGAGTGGAGACCAGAACAGGCAGATGGACCGAAACACACTGCTGAGGGGAGCAGTGGGTAAGGCAGGAGAGGTCTGCCGCGCCATGTGGGAATATCCACGGCTGGGCATGGAACTCACGCCGTAGCCGCCAATAGCTCTACAGCACTGCGCTTAATCCGGTGCACTACCAGGGAGGCCCCCCTACATGTCTTATCCACTTATTTTTAAATATAGTCCAAAGAACTTAATTTTTCCAAATAGTAAATAAAATTTTTGAATCAAGCATCTCACTGCCTATTGCTGGTAGATAAAATATAATTGGTTTGAAAATACTGATTTTTATCTAGCCACCTAATTGTTAATTTTAATAATTTAATTTCATATTTTCTGTGCTTATTTAAAATGCAAACAAATTATCCACTTAATATTAAGGACTAAAACTTCCAGTACATTGAACAGAAGTAGTGATAGTAGATTCTGCTCCTTGTTTTTTATTTTAAAATAAATGCTTTTAATGCTTCACTGTTTTAAAAAACATACTAATGTGTTTTTATAAATACCTTTAATTGGGCTAAAGTTTCTACTCAAGTTCCTGTTGCGCCCTGAGTTTTTTATCATGAATGTGCTGTGAATTTTATGAAAGACAGTTTCATAATCTGTTAGAATTATCATACAGTTTTGATATTAAATTGAATTATATAGTTACAAAATAAGACTGTCTAATGCTAAAGTGTTAGAATTTATGGAATATATCTCAAATAAAATAACCCAGCTTGGTTATTTAAAAAAATACATTGGGAGATAATATCTGCTAATATTTGGTTTAGAATTCTTTCATTTCTTTCCCAAGCAAAAAAAGCTGATTAACTTTCCTTCTTAGACATCCTCTTTTGATTTGGTAAGAAATTTATGTTGTCTAATTCACCCTTTTCTAGTCTCTAAAATAATTTGTATGATAGTGACATTATCTGGTCTTTAGGATTTTAGTAGAAATCAACTGTAAAATTATCAGGATTTGGTATATTCTTAAGAATATCATGAAGAACATATTTGATCTCTTTCATTGTTAACATATTATATAGCTTATTTTTAAAAATATAGTCTCAGAAAATTAGTTACTCTGTACATTTTATATACTTAGTGACAATTTCTATTTTTATTCCAATCTCAAACCCTTCACCATATTAAAACTGATCATAGAACAAAAATTGTTGACCCACAGTTTAAATTTTGGAGTACCATGTATCTTTATTCCTCCTCTAAAGAGAAAGGACTAATCCTTTATTAAAATGTATTTTTTTATGGTTCCTGTAACAATTTAGTGAGTGTGTTACCTTATAATTTGCTGTTACCCTGACCTCACTAAGCAAAGTCAAGGTGTTGGCAGGGGTGTTTGTGTTCCCTCCTGAAGGGTTTGGGGGAGAATCTATTTCCTTGCTCTGTCCAAGTTCTAAAGGCCACTTATATGTTCTTACTTGGAGCCCTATTCTTCCATCTTCAAAACCAATAGTGAAAAGAGGACACCTCTGCACATTGCATCTCTCAGTAAAGAAAGGCACATTGCCTTTCTTCAGTAATCACTGATCCTCTGACTCTCAACTCCTCTGTTCCCCTTGCCATGTTTAATGACTGTTGAGATGACACTGAGCATACCAGGACTATCTTCCTCTTTTAAGATCAGCTGTTTGGTAGGTTTCATTCCATCTGCACCTATAATTGCTCTCTGTTATGTAACCTAATACATTCCCAGGTACAAGGTACCATGGACATCTTCGGGGATCACTATTTTGTCAGCCTCAGAAAGTAAACAACTGAAGAAGCAAACAGCAGAACTAGAGTTGCCACTTCCTTCTGGAGTTAAACTTCTGAAATTTCAGGCTATCATCACAGTCTTTCAAATCTAAGATTTAAAATATTTGGACATAAATTATGACACAACTCTAATATGCCTTGTCTCACACAAGAAAACTCAGTTTTAGAGATTTTTGAAGAGATGAACACACATAAAACAATTAATAGCGTTTATTCTTTCAGTACCTATATACCTACCTACCCACACATCAACCAAACCAAAAGCAAGAAAAAAAGGAGAGATTGAGGGAGTGGTAAAAAAAATTTTTTTACTTCTTACCCACCAAATGGCTTTGCAAGTATGAACTTTATAAATAAGTACAGTTCATCAACAGAAGCATTTATTCATAATAGTTCATAACATTGACATAGCCCACCATATATTTTGCTTCAGCAAATGAGCAAAACACCCCATAGTTTTAAAGTAGAAATACTGGTAAATATAGGTTTATATTTATTATTTTTAATGTATTTTCATTTGCATAATTTTATTCTATAACTCTTCAAAGACAATTTTCTCATAGTCAGTTTTTCAGGTGCTTTGTCCTCTGTTCTACACACAAGCAGTTACCAAAAAAAGTAACTGCCACTGCAGTAAGATGTGCGGCAGAGCTCAGCATTAACACTTACTAAAAGTGATGCTGGCAGGCACTAGCGCACATGCGCACCAATTAAAATCTACCGGCCATCTCACACTTCACAGAGTCACAACATGCTATGAGGCTAATAACACTGGTCAACACAGATTGTTACTGACCTAAAAAGGCCCTAATCTATAGTATCTTGGTGTGCTGAACACGAATATTACCCTGAAAATTTTTTATTAGCTCTCATTTTGAGGTATTACATATAATTCATTTTATGTTTCACCATGTAAATTCATACAGTAGGACTGCAACAACATCCTAAATCAGCCTAGAATGATGTAATGTTGCATCACATTGCATAATACCATCATGCACACATCGTCCAGAGTTGATTGCATCATTTTTTTTTAAAGATTTATTCATTTATGCATACAAGTTGGGGTACAGGCCAGCAGTGCGGGGAAGCAAGAGGGTTCACCAGAGAGAGAGTGGGGAGCAGAACAGGCAGATCGATGGAAACACACTACTGAGGGGAGCAGCCGGCGAGACAGCAGAGGTCTGCCGCGCCATGTGGTACTCTCCCATGTGGGAATCTCCCCAGCTGGGCGTCGAACTTGAGATGCCAAAGCTGCCTACAGCTCCATAGCCAGCGCCTAACCACTGCACCACTGGGGAGGCCCAATTGCATCATTTCTTGATGCAATGCAATACTACTGCCAGGCGGCCGCTGAAGTAAGCTGATGTCAGTGCACTATACAAAGCCCTGTCGGAAAGGTTGATATTTCAGACTTTGTGCGAGACAGTTTAAGCTATTGTTCCATAGAACTGTTATTATTTTATCCATTTAGGCACAATACAGAAGAGTCATGCCTCGAAAGTGCATTAATAGTGTGGACAATTTCTGCTTTATTCATGGGGAAGTGACATTTGCTAACCAGAAAAAAAGTAGCACTTCTCAAGTGAACAAAGCTTCTTATCTTTACTTTGGATGAAAGGTTGGTGACCAAGACAAGCCTTCAGCCCCACATATATGCTGTGCTACATGTACAATACAGCTTTCACAGTGGTTCAATGGCAAAGACCATCAATGCTGTTTGTAGTCCCCATGGTGTGGAGAGCCAAGCAACTACATAAAAGACTGTACTTTCTGCTTGGTTCCTCCTCTTTCCGGCAGAATAATGAAGCAAAAGAAGTCAAGAAGAGTCTACCCAAACTGTCCATCTGCATTGAGACCAGTTCCACATGGTGAGGTACTTCCTATTCCAGAACCTCCAGCAGAATATTCTCTTGGTTCATCTGATGAGGACAAGGGTGAGCTGACCTGTTCTCCTGTTCCATCAGCATGCAGTGATCCAGATTTTCACTGGGGTGCATAATCAACCCCACACAGACTCACACAGGAAGAACTAAATGACCTGGATCATAATTTGGACTTATCCAAGACCAAGGCAGAATTGCTAGGGTCAAGATTCCAACAATGGGATCTTCTAGAAGAAGATGTTACAATTACTTTCTATCGAAAGCACCACCAGCAGTTGGAGCCTTTCTTGAGAAAGGAAAGTACTTTGGTATTCTGTTCTGATATTGAGGGCCTCATGAATGCCTTAGAAATCACTCATGACCCACAAGAATGGAGACTATTTCTGGACTCTTCGAACTGAGTCTTAAGGCTGTGCTTTTGCACCATAGAAACCATCTTCCATCCATTCCAGTAGCACATGCTGTCCACATGAAAGAAACATGCGATAACTTAAAGCAGCTACTGAATTCCATTGAGTGTAACAAGTACAGCTGGCATGTCTGTGGTGATGTGAAGCTAGTTGCCCTTTTAACGGGACTGCAGCAGGGATATACAAAACACATGTGTTTCTTATGGGAGTGGGATAGCCGAGCAAGTGAATTGCACTACTTGCGGAAGAATGGACTCTAGACAAAATGTAGCAGTTGGAGAGAAGAATATCCAGCACCCAGCTCTGGTCGAGGCTCACAAAATCCTGCTACCACCCCTTCACATCAAACTAGGTTTGATGAAGAATTTCGTGAAAGCTATGGACCAGACCTCGCCAGCTTTCTGATACCTGTATGAAAAATTTCCTCAACTCAGCAAAGCAAAGATTAAAGAGGAAGTTTTTGTGGGTCCTCAGATTTGAGAGCTCTTCAAAGATGACCAGTTCAACAACTTGCTGCAGGGTAATGCGAAACAAGCATGGAATGCTTTTCGCCTAGTGTCTACAAAATATCTTGGGAATGTTAGGGCAGAAAACTACAAAGAACTAGTAGAAGACATGCTGATGCAGGATCTGAAACTTGGCTGCAATATGTCTCTAAAGATCCACTTCCTTCATTCCCATCTGGATTTCTTCCACGAAAATAATGGTATGGTTAGTGATGAACATGGCGAACGTTTTATTCAAGATAGCACATCAATGGAACAAAGATACCAGGGAAAATGGTCCACTACAATGCTGGCTGATTACTGCTGGACACTCCCCAGAGATGCTCCTGAATACTGTCCAAGAGAGAAGCGAAGAAATCTAAGAAGTAGTCTATGACTTGATTTTTTACAGATATTAACTGTAGGCCTATTACTGTTGGCACACATTCATGATGTATATATCAATTTATGCAGGTAACAAAAAAATAGAGCCAAAATTAGGGGATGACTAATTTTATTTCAGTAACATGACTTTTGTAAAAATTTGTTGACCATGGTCCTCCCCGGTGGCGCAGCAGGTTAAAGCGCTGCACTGTGGAGTTCCATGCCCAGCTTGGGAGATTCCCACATGGTGTGGCATACCTCTCTTGCCTTGCTGACTGCTCCTGTCAGCAGTGTATTTCGTTGGATCTGCCTGTTCTGTTCCCCACTCAGTCTTTGGTGAGCCCTCTCACTGTCCCATGCCTCTGGCCTGCACCCCAGCTTGTATGCATAAAATTAAAAAAAAAATTAAAAAAAAATTGTTGACCAGTGTAATATAACCCTCATTGTAAAGGCAAGGAATACAAATTTCCAGGAATTAACACACCCACATTCACATAAGTAATTAAGAACAGAGCTCTGATTTAAATCTAGATCTCTAACTTCAAAATTCATTTTTGTTCTATTACAGGGTTTTATTGATCTGTAAAATATAATGATAACAAACTAGAGAGTTCAGATTTGGTGGGAACTAAATGACATAATGCTCACTAAAGTGTTGCTCTACTGTTGCTTTTAAAATATAGGTATTCATCACCACTTATATTTCAAATAAATAAGTTAACAGCTTTTAACTGTGAGCTTCCCTTTCACTGTGCCTAGGAGAGTATGGAAAATTGTGTCAAAGTTATCATTCAGGCCCATATTATGCAAACCAATAAACACTAAGTCTACTTCTTGTTTTTCTCCTCTCTCAGTATTTTCATTATAGTATCCAAAGTGAAATGTGGTAACTTTCTATCAGTAATAGACAAAAGAGGAAAGAAAGTTTATAGTGATTTATAGAAAGCATCAAACAAGAACACGACCCATAGCAATAGATGGGAAAATTTTAAAATGTATATAAATATTTTATTGCTTAAGCCCTTAAATCGATCTGCTTTGTAACACTAAAACAAGCTAAGATGATTTAGAAGCTACACACTTATTTAATTCTCGAAACAAGTGCCGGAACCATATACCAGTATTCTCTTACTAACAGTGGAGATATTAATACTGCTCCATGCTCTTCTTTTCTTGTGAGTATATGAGTATCAGGTAAACTATGCTTTAGGCTACAAACAACAGTAATAAGTTTCTTAACTTGGCTTAAATAATATATATTGTCTCACACATGCAGAAATTGAGAAGTTAGACTAGCCCCAAAACTGAAGGATGTATTTACTGTTCAACAAATTCAGAAGTTTCTCAACAGACTACAAATGGATCTGCCATATGACCCAGTAATACCACTTCTAATTACCTACCCAAAGGACAAAAAAACACTAATTCAAAAGGAAACTTGCACTCACATGTTCACTACAGCACTGTTTACAGTATCAAAGATATGGAAACAACCTAAAAGCCCCAAAACATATGGATGTGTTA
The DNA here is from genome assembly GCA_004024925.1 of Scalopus aquaticus. NCBI lineage: Eukaryota > Metazoa > Chordata > Mammalia > Eulipotyphla > Talpidae > Scalopus > Scalopus aquaticus. Next base: position 18,422 of record PVIJ01002463.1, on the reverse strand, counting down.
AGATGTGGTACATGTGTACATGGAATACTACTCAGAGGGCAGTGACAAAACAAAACACTATCACCACTATGGCAACATGGACAGAGCTGGAAGGGATGACGCTAAGCAAAATCAGTCAGAAGGAGAAAGACAAATACCACATGGTGTCACTTACATGTGTAATATAGAAGAACAAAACAAAATGTCAGATGAAGCCAAATTAAAAACTGACATCTGAAAGCTGACTGTGGAATGGGGGCCAGCAGAGGGGGAGAGAGGGAAAAGGGGAGGGAACTAACAAAGAAGGGAGGAAGCATAAGGGTCTGTGGAGGAGGCACAAGGCAATGCCTAAAGGGGGGTTCTACACCTGTATAATGGAAACAATAATGTAACCCATATTAACTTAATAAAAAAAAAACACATACAAACAATATCACCAAGGAGGAATGTGCCTTTCACTCCTCCCTTGGGCAGTATATGAGGTCATTCATTCATAGGCTGCTTTACCTTGTGACTCCAGCAATCAGATCAGATTTGCATCCTTCCTTGTTTACATGCAGTGGGGACAGAGAACAATCTTCAACCACGAAAAAAAATGTTCCTTTATTTAACACATGGAGGCAAACACAGGTGCTTGGTCACAGGTCCCAATCAGGGCAAAGCCATGTGCTACTGGGTTAGGCTAGTCTAATCACAATCTAACCAGGAGTACCCTTCCCTCCACGGCATCATGGCTACATAGTGGGCGATGCAAGGATGATGGAGTAGCAACTATATCACCTATTTTTCACAAATGTCTTCATAAACTTTATCAATGTGTATATCTTTTTTTAAAAAAAATTTATTTATTTATGCATACAAGCTGGGGTACAGACCAGAGGCGTAGAGCAGCGAGAGGGTTCACCAGAGACAGAGTGGGGAGCAGAATAGGTAGATCGAGGGAAACACACTGCTGAGGGGAGCAGTGGGCAAGGCAGGAGAGGTCTGCCACACCATGTGGGACTCTCCCCAGCTGGGTGTTGAACTCACGTAGCTGCTGCCGACAGCTCCACAGCGCAGTGCCTAACCACTGCGCCACCAGGGAGGCCCAATGTGTATGTCTTTAGAGCTTAAGTGTGGCTATTGTGACACAAGGGAATAGGGATTAGAAAGAGGAGACTACTCTTGACTTGTTTGCTAACGGTTTTCATTTTGTCTCTCTCAAAGAAGTATTACGAATTTTTACCCTGTACAAGACTAAGTGAAAAATATTCTCTTGTCTCATATGTAGGCTGAGAAAAAGAACTGATGTAAGATACAGAGGGAAGAGCTAGGAGTCCGTGATGCCAGAAATACAGAGATCTCAGGAAGAGAACTAGAGTTTCCACATCTGATGCTTAATATTTAAAACTCATTGTATCAAGCTTCTAATGGGCAGGCTGAACCGAGTTGGTGTCTGATTACACTACTTCCTGAGAGAATTGTACACACTGTACAAGCATGCTGAGGTACTGACTCAAATGTTCTTTAAGTCAAAAACCAGGTTTTCTAGGTAATGTATATCATGAATATATGTGCTGTTTTCAAACATATTTAGTAAGATGTGAAACACAGACATCATCAAAGCAGAAACTGGTTTGCCTCACATGACTACTTGCTCATGACAAGAAGCGGATGATGTGCATAGTTACAGAAGATGCTACCCAAACTGCTTATCTCTCACAGGGGCTCAAGTGAGCCAAGGGTTGCTCTCCCCATAGTAAGAAGGTTTTAGGGGCAACACAGTGGTTTGGGTGGAACAAAAGGAACTTGTTTCAAGACAAGTTTTACCAATAATCAAAAGCTTCCATGGTTAGACTGACTGAAACCCATATATTAAGATTTAATGTTGGGAGATTCAGTTAAGAAGAGAAGAATAAAACTGCAGGAAGCAGGTAAGAGAATGAAAGCAAGAAGATCATCACTAAATCAACTGAGCTTTTCCTTAGGTGCTCAGCATTTTTTATCCTCATAATCCATTCTGAATCAAACATTCTTTTAATTTCATCATTGTCAGCTATATAGTCTTATTCATTACACTGTTAAAATAATTTTCTCTTCATTACCTAACAGTGAAATTATCAGAGGTCGTTGATGAGACATCAAGTTAATGAAACTAGCTAGTATTACTTTTAAAAATCCCACAACATTTTATTCTGACTTCACTCCCTTTCTTATTCTCCATTCCACAAAGAACAAAGGAGACCTCAGAGGAGATAACATTAAAATGCTTTATCCCACAGAAATGAACCCTACATGGTATATCAAAAATAGATTATGGTGGCATCCCAGGTGGTGCAGCGGTTCAGCGCTGCGCTGTGGAGCTGTTGGCAGCGCGTGATCCAAGTTCGATGCCCAGCCAGGGAGGATCCCATATGGTGCTGCAGGCCTCTCCTGCCTCGCCCACTGCTCCCCTCAGCAGTGTATTTCTGATCTGCCTGTTCTGCTTCCCGCTCTATCTCTGGTGAACCCTCTCGCCGCCCCACGCCTCTGGCCTATACCCCAGCTTGTATGTGAAAATAAATATTAAAAAATAGATTATGACTCTTAAATACATATTACCAATAAAACATTATCATATACAATTACATGACATAAAACTATACATACATATATATTCACATAACTCTCTATATAGTTTTATATGGTTACATCATTCATATATAATTTATTTCTATATAGTTTTATGTCCCTGTGTCCATATATATATGTATCTATAGACATTAGTTTGATACCTATGCATTTTTATTAGCATAGATGTTGCATTCTATTGAAATTAAGAACAGTGGTTTCACGGATTTTATTGATGATATGATTATGTTTTAGTGATTTTAGTTATCTACTAGAGAATAGATGAAATTTGCAACTTTATATACAGAGAATTCTCTTAAGTCAAATAAATTAGATGGAATTTCTTTGCATAGTCTGCAAAGAATTTCAGGAAAACATAACTAAAAAAAAAAATCTCTTAGCCTGGAAAAGTATCAGTCTACTGTCATTGATACAGTCTTGGTTTACCTGTAATAATAGAGTTTTATGATACCTCTGTGTGTATTCATAAAAAGAACACGAACTCAAGATAGTCTTAATGATCATTCAAAAATTATCCCCCACATAGTGTTTAGTGGTCTTTTAGTTGTTTCACTAATAAGTGAACTGTTGACAAATCATTAAACATATTGGTGGAAAATATATATCTGGTAGCCTAAAAAAGTTTCATTAAAGCCACCATTCTCAATTAATTTACAATATTTCAATAAATGTGTTCAAGGTCCCAGAAATCCTCAAAAGTGTAGGAATTTTAAGCACACTTACCAACAGTATCACATGGTTCATCTTTGTGTACACAGAAATCTTTCCTAAAAGAAAAATAGAAAATTAAGGTAAAATAAACTTTCACAGATATCATGTGGCTCTTTTAATAGTTATATGAATAACTGAATCACACTTTTTATCTCTAAGAATTTAATAAAACTGAGGATAACATTTACTAATTTTTAATTTTAATATGATAATTTTTACAGTACATTTATACCTGATAAAATCCTAAAATATGTTGGCTGATTTTGTAAGTAATATTTCAAAACCACCTTGTTTTGAATTTTATAGCATTTTATTTTTTATTTCAAAAGGGATAGAATTTGGTATGGGACATGGTTTTCTCTTTGAAAAATACTGTAAGATCTCTACTTCACATAAACAAAACAATTTCTAGATTGAATATTTAAATGTCGTAAGTACAATTTAAAACAGTGTGACATTTCATAACAACAGTAAAACTTTTGAAAGACCAGTTATAATTATCTTATTTTAAAAATTTTTTTTAAAGATTTATTTATTTATGCATACAAGCTGGGGTACAGGCCAGAGGCTCAGGGCGGTGAGAGGGTTCACCAGAGTCAGAGTGGGGAGCAAAACAGGCAGATCGACCGAAACACAGTGCTGAGGGGAGCTGTGAGCAAGCAGGAGGGGTCTGCAGCGCCATGTGGGAATCTCCCAGGCTGGACATTGAACTTGTGACGCCGCTGCGGACAGCTCCACAGCACAGCGCTTAACAGCTGCACCACCAGGGAGGCCCTGTTACAATTATTTTAATAAGAACATGAGGAAATCAGTATTTTTGTAGAAGTGGGTTCTAATCATGAATAATATTCTATAATTTATTCTTTATTTGACTTCTATATATTGGAGAGCATCTTCTGAGATTGACCTTTTGAGGCAGAGTATACGAAAGCAGAAGTTTTAACCTACGTTTTACTAGTGATATGAGTTCATACAACCTAATATTCTTGTGTTGATGGACGTTATAGTTATACCGCATAGATTTACTGTACAGGTTAATTTAACCCATATCAAACATAGGTTTAGTGTGTAGGCTGGATTATTAAACATATCTAAAACACTTAAAACAATGCTAAACACTTAAGGCCTTAAAAGTTAATTGCTGAAGTTTTGCTGGTGGTCTTTTGTTTGTTCTTGCTGCTGTTTCTGTACCACCATTTAAGTAACATCCTACTAATGAGCACTTTGGTTTGATACAACTTTTGCTCTTACAAGTAATGCTACAATTACTCTGTGAGGGAAAAAAATTATCATATTTTATTCTTCTATTACAGTTCCTGAATGTCATTTCTAAATAATAAATAATTCTAAAAATTTTAATTTGGTGTAACTTTTCTATGTCACCAGCGATATTTACTTGGAAAACGTATCATGCATGTTAAAATGTGTATTTTCCACTTCTTTGGAGGAGAATTTTATACATGTTCATTAGAGCTAGCTATAATAAGTTTAATATAGAGTTGCTCAATAGAATGAGAAATTTTGGATTTATTTTTACACCTATTACAGTGGAAAGCTGTTAAAATTTCAGTGTGGTTATAGATTTTTTGATGTTCCTTAGAATATGGCTAACTTACACTTTGTTTGAAGTTATCTCTTTAAATTTTTGTAATTTAAATTACTGTTTTTATCACTGCACAAAAACTCTACTAATTCAAATGTTTGCTGTGTTATAGTCTGTTGTGTCCAATATTAAGAATATAACAATACATTAATATTTTCTCCTGTCTCTGCCTTCCTACGTCAGAGATACCTTTGCTTTAGAGAGTGCTTGCTAAGGAGACCTCTCATCTGACTGCAAGGGAGCAGGACATTCCCCAAATGCAGCAGAATTAAGTTTTCATTAATTTATAAAAGTTTTAAGGTTTTTCTCAAATATATATTTTAAAAGATTTATTTATTTATGCATATAAGATGGGGTACAGGCCAGAGGCATGGGGCGGCAAGAGGGTTCACCAGAAACAGAGTGGGGAGCAGACAGGCAGATGGATGGAAATACACTGCTGAGGAGAGCAGCGGGTGACGCAGGAGAGGTCTGTCGTGCCATGTGGGAATCTCCCTGGCAGGGCATCAAACTCATGTTGCCGCTGCCGACAGCTCCACAGTGCTGCGCTTAACCGCTGCGTCACCAGGGAGGCCCCTCTCAAAAAATTTTTTATTCTTATAAATTTATTAACTAGTTAAACCACCCTGGATAATTGAACTATGGCTGTCACCATTTACATACATTAATCTTCTATACATAAATTTTTCTTTTATATCTGGAAGATACAATCCTGTCAACATTGCTTACATATGCCTTAGAAGTCTATTGTTACAAATGAATTCATGTTGTAAGGTAGACACATACTTACTAATAATTAAAAGGTAAATACCAAAGAAAAAAAATTTTCAAGACTGAATAATCAGATTGCCCATTATCATTGGGGGCTTTACTATTTATTCCTTTTGATGGAAAAAGTGATCTTTCTGGAAATGCATACCAAAATCACATAAAGATAACTCAAAAGAAGAAAGATACACTGAAATTTTATCCTATAAAAGTGAACTGTTCAAGTCAACCTACCCCAAATCCTATGTTAAACTAGTTATTGACATTTCCTTCAATATTCAAGATACAAAAGAAGAAATCTTATAAACGTAGGTTAAGACAGCTCTCAATTACAACAGCTGTACACTAGGTAATGATCAAAGGTTTTTAAAAACTGGGTGATTCTTTGATCGTCACAGGGGTAAATCATAACCAACACAATCCCAAGACTCTTTTCATTGGGAAACCTTCCAATATACTCTATATTCTGACCACCAGCTTCTTATCACAGATTTTACTCCCAGATTGTAATCCAATTTTTCAGAAAATCTAAAGTGGATAATAGAATGTAATGGCCCTGGATCAAAAAGAGAATCTGAGTGACCCTGAGTTATCTAAACCCACTGGTTGAGATTTCAGAGTTTTCCTCTTCACTGTCTTACTTGATGCCTTGTTTTATGGGTCTCCCTTTGTCTCTTAGGACTATACGTAGTCATCTCCACCCATCAAATGAACCAAAAGGACATCTTTTCTGGTGCTTAACTAAAGAACGGTTGATCTCTGTGGTTCATAACCAACATTAAGCAATGTAGTAAATATACTGAACCCTTCCCCCCGCCCAGTACTGTAACCTATTCAGAGTCTGAATAAATAACAGATGAAGCCAAATGAAAAAGGTTTGCTGACATTTTTTGTTACATGCAAATTACCAAATGTTTAGAATTCTGTGCATCAGAAGCTACAGAAATAAAATTTATTTTGGAACACTACGCTTGGTTGTATAGGTTGTATACTGCATAATTCGAGAGGTATATTTAGATACACAAAAATGTAAACAGCTCCCTCTGCTGTTGTCTAGTCCACAACCCACACAGTTGGAAGTATTAGGATTCATTAGGGCCTCTTACATGTTGAACTCCAGATAAGAGGAAATGTATAAAGATAAAAAAGGTTACTACAATGAAGGCAAAGAAGAGGATGATACACAGTCACTTCTACAAAGTGATATAGGTCCCAAGATCAGTTAGGAAGCAGCTTGGGGAACTGTATTAAACAATGGGCAGTTTTATTTTGCAACTGCTTGTGTCAGCAAACAAAAGGAGAGAGAAACACCCAAAACCAGATGATATTAAACAATATGGTAACGCAGAAAATTAAAAACCACATAAAATCAAGTCTTCATCTTAGGGCCAAGAATTACTGAGTGTAAAGTATATTCAGATGTAGAGAAAAGATTTTATGAGTTTTTTTTAGAGCTTTTTCTAAATGTACAATACATCACATCATAATGCATGAGGGTACAACATAACTATTTGATTTACATAATGTGAAACAAGGGACTTCATCCGTAACTAAACAACATGATAAAACTATAACAAATGCACTGCTTATTGTCAAGGGCACATAAGAGTACTTTACACAGCCAATTTCTATTCACTTAGTGAACAAATGGATAAAACACATTATTTCAATAAATGCAAGATCTTTTTACCTCTCTAGTATAAACAAAGAGTAAATTTTCCTCAGCATTTAAAAAACTCAGGTCAGAATAAAATTCTTAATTTCCAGTTGATCAGATTGACAATGCATCCTTAATTGCATAACATTCAAGCATCTTGGGAGAGTATAGGGGACAGAGATTCACTTGCTGCTGAGACCTTTAACCATGTGGATACAAATTCTCTCATTTTTGGCTCATGTTGGGTCAATGTGCCTGAAGTCTGCATCACAGCATTTCATTATGTGAGTTTATGGAAATGATACTGTTAGATTCTGGCAACTGGGAAGGCCAATAAATTCTCCTTAAGTTCTGTTTTATATTGAAAAAAAAATGAAATGCAGCCTTAATTTCCAGGAATGAAGATGCATCTGAGAGTAAGTCTCACTGTAGAGTTTTATAGCGCCCTGGGAGATACCTATAAATGATTCATTCAAAAATCATTCTATGATTTATATTAAATGAATATATTTTTGCCATTTCTATATTTTATTAAATTCTCTCTATTACTTGCCAATGGCATTAGCTTGAAACTAACTTTCAGAAGTATGTACCAAAATCATTTCAATAAATATGAAAGGCAAAACTATCATTAGCAAAATTAAATTATAAATTAAAGTGTACTCTCCAGAGACACAGACTTCTGCCATCCCTATGACAGCAAAGAAAATGTGAAAATTACACAAAGAAGTCAGAGTTGACACTTGGACGAACGTGTTATTATTGAGTCCACAAGCACTAGGTCAACTTTAAACCATTTACTAGATTATATCACACATGACAATTTAATCAGCATATTACCGCAGATAGGTTCAGATTTAAACAAACACTATTCATTGCAATTGAAACCAAAATGAATAGCTGAACTGAAATTCCTCCCTACTCATATGTTCACATAATACACAACATTTAATAATTATCTGAGATGACCTAGTGTAACAAATTACTTAGTGACTTAAAACAACAGAAACAGAGTGTTTTACAATTCAGGAGGTATGAAACCATATATAAGGTTGACTGGGTTAAAATAAGGTGGACATTTAGCTTTATTTTGTTTTAAAGATCTAAGCCCCTTTGAAATCATTTAATAAGTAACTAACTCTTTTATTTCATATTTTTCTCAATTATCTGATAAATTTCCACACTATTTTTAAACTATATTGTTAAGACTGGCAAAATGCATTTTGACAACATGCAACTTCTCTATATAGAATTCTCCTTATTGACATTTCAGATGATGCTAAAGATAAAGATCTTTATAATAAAAAAGCCATTTATTTCTTTGTAAAAGTGCTTAAAAGTCAAGGATTGTCTTATATATGAAAATGACAGTCATGTCTTTGTCTAAAGTTGGATATAGTTCAAGAAATAGAATACCCAGTGATTTGCACATAAAACACATTCAATAAATTAACAGGAAAAACATCCATAATGCTATACATAGAGTTTTCAAAGCACGCAGGAGAAAATGCTACTCTTACACTCCATACACAAAATTAGGACCCATGGCTCTTTTTTCCTAAATACATTGTATATATACTATCTATAGAAATGCTGGTAGAGTGGAAAATTCTTCTGAATAATTGGTTAAAGTGCCTAACAATTACAACTTTTGAAAAAAAAAAAAGATCCTGGCAGATCACAATTCACTGGAATTGACTGTCAATTCCAGCAGTTAGTCTTATAAATTCAACACATTATTCTTTATTTCATATATGGGCATGGACTCAAGGAAATTTGGTACAAAAATGCAAACTCTAATCAGAAAATTTTTACATGTAGTTAGGACTACAGGTACACTTGCTTACATTACATCCTTCCTTTGTGCATACATCCTGTTCTTTATTCTTTAATATTAGACTAAAAACTGATAAAATGCTTTTTCTCTCTCAAACTTTACTGATTTGCCACTTATTTACAAAAATATATACTTTTGGTAGTAAAACATGTCTCACTCACCCTCCACCATAGCTATAGTTACTGCACCCTAGCATCTTCCCTTCCACATACCTCCCCCTTAAAACTCTTTCACCCCTAACCCCATTCCCTCTGGTCACCAGTATACTTTTTAGAGTATATGAATTGTTCCTCTGTCTCTGTCAGTCTGCTTTATTTCGTTATTTATATTGTAGAAATGAGTGAAACCATCTAATAACTGTCATTCGCTTTCTGTCTTATTCACTTAGCATAATCATCTCAAGAGTCATCCATTTTGTCCTAAAAGGCACTATTTCTTGCTTTGAAATAGCTGAGTAGTGCTCCACTGAGTATATATTACACAATTTCTGTTTTTTTAAAGGTTTATTTATTTATGCATACAAGCTGCGGTACAGGCCAGAGGTGTGGGGCGGCAAGAGGGTTCACCAGAGACAGAGTGGGGAGCAGAACAGGCAGATCACTGAAATATACTGCTGAGGGAGCAGCAGGCGAGGCAGGAGAGGTGTGCCGTACCATGTGGGAATCTTTCAGGCATCAAACTCGCGGCGCTGCTGCCTACAGCTCCATAGCGCATTGCTTAACCACTGCGCCACCAGGGAGGCCCATACACAATTTCTTTATCCAATCATTTGTCGATGGGCATTTAGATTCCATCTTTTGACTGAAGTGAACAATGCTGCTAAGAACACAGGAGTGCATAAACCTTGCAGGGTTACTATTTTCATATACTTTGGGTAAATACCTGGAGGTGGTATCACTGAATCACCTGGTATTCCCAATTTCTGAATTTTTTTTGCAAAATTTGGGGGCTCTGCACAGGACTGTGTGGTGTTTCAGGACCTTAGAACAAATTGTGAGGGAAGAGGTGAGGTCTTGCTTTTGGTTGTTATCTATCTTGTTTACATCTTCTGTTTGAGCATTAGGTTATTACCTGCAAACTTGATATAGAAAGCTGTATTGGTTAGCAAAGAAATGTTTAACAGAAAGTATTTTCCAAGGTCGACGAAAGTTATTTTATACATAAATTAGAAGAGTTAAATGGAAGAAATCTAAGATAAGTGAAAATCAAGCCCCCTAAAATCAAGTACCTCCTCTGCCATATGTTTTCACTGAGGACATTTTCATTACTATCTTAGGTCTTCCTATTAGTGTCATCCAATTAAGGAACTAGAAAAAATTATTTGATTCACTACAAATTGCTGTTTGTGTTATGTATATACCCCTATGAATATTAAGGATTAAGAATAGCACTTTCACTAAGAATTTATTAACGTCTATGTGAGAAATTACTAGCTTAAGAGACATCTCAAATGCATCACATTTAATATAAATTAAAATATACCTTGTATTTGTGACCTGTATTTTTCTAGGTCAGACATTTAACTGCTAATTTTTAAATTCAGTCCATATTTCTATTTTATACTTTATTACAGTGAAACAAGCATTTCAGTGAACATAAATAATAACATTACTATGAAAATGTTTAGTGAGATAGTCTATTGAGTCCAACTAAACGATCATAAGTTACTATTCTTCAAAATAGTTAATTTCATTTTCATTGCTCCAAGTTGTACTTTATTTTTATTAAAATTTATTTTTTTACATTGTTGTTCATTTTTGTACAATATTTGATTTCTCCCATTAGTGGCTATTTTAATTGTGTATTTACCATAGGTCAAGCACTGTTTTAGCTTCTTTGAGTATATCATCTCTAAAAAATTTGACATCCTGTGAAATAGGAATGATCATACCCATTTTACAGATAAAGAAAAGATCGGTGAGGCTAAACAACTTGCCAAATCATGCAGGTCATAACTGGGCAGGCTGAGGTCAAAATGTATTTGTCTGTCCCCAGTGTCCAATATATTTTCCACTAGATCAGACATCTTTGATGTCTGCACATAGATGGTCTGTACATAGGTTTCTTGGAACCTCTCCCTATATAGGGCCCTCTTCTCTGGTGCCTTCAGCAGGATCACTATACTCTACCTACATTCCAGCTTCCTGTACCCATCAAGAAAGTATCTTGAGGGGCCTCCATGGTGGCACAACAGGTTAAGTCTCAGTATTATGAAGCTCTCCAGAGCCACTGCAGCACGAGTTCGATTCCCCCACCAGGAAGTGTCCCACATGGTGCAGCAGAACTCTCCTGCCTTGCCCACTGCTCCCCTCAGCAGTATATTTCAGTAGATTCACCTGTTCTACTCCCAACTCTGTCTTTGGTGAATCCTCTCACCAACCCACACCTCTGGCCTAAACCCTGGCTTGTATGCATAAATAAATAAATTTAAAAAAAAAGAAAGTATCTAAAGGCAAAAGCTAAGATGACTGCGGGGTTTGCCTGATAAGTGTTCCTTCTTTGGAAATTACAGTTTTGCATTGCCCATTCTTCATTGATAAAAAAAAATTCCTTCATAAATAACTTCCAGATCTATGATTGTTTCCTGCAAAATTCCAGAATCAGGTACTACATAGCTAGAATTATGTTCTTGCAGACATTTTTTTAATGAATTATTTTTTATGAATTATTTATAACTACTATAGTTTTCTTTTATTTACATTGAGGTAATATTGGTTTACAACACTGTATATGGCTTGGAAGTACAGGATCACAACCTTCAAGTGTATGATGCTGTACCACACGTATGCCAAGGTACCGAAAGTCCTCCATAGTGGAGGACTTTTAATTTAATTAATTTTAATATAAATTTTATTTTACTTTATACATATTTACATCATTCTTCCTTTTGGTACAATGTATGCTTTCTCCTCTCAGGGGCAGTCCCTGTAAAATTCCCAACACCAAGCCACCCATGCACCATCACCATAGTCCCTTGTGCTTTTCCCTCCTCTGTCTTGATCCCTCGCCAACCTCCCCACCCCAACTGCAGAGTGTCTCTGATTTATAGTTACCTGTTAAATTTGGTTTTCAATTCATTATAATGATTTTTTTTCCTGATCCCCTATTTGGTTCCCCTACATTCCTCCTATAAGTGAAACCATCCGATATTTTTCTTTTCTTTCTGGCCTACCTACATGGATGACTTTTCAAAAAGTTAGAAAATTCAGCAACAAGCAACTACCATGAACTCAATATACTCTTTACAGAAAATCATGTTTAAATGTTATTGTGTTGCCTGTGATATGAAATGTCTACACTATGATATTAAAACTAAATTGCTGGTAAACAATGAATTATTATCCATTTTAACAGCTTTAAGCAAGATCAGTTTAAGAATAATATACCAAAAGAGAATAATCATAAAGAGTTTACTGTGGTTCATTATTTAACCTACTTATAGTTATAATTAATGCTGTATTATAAAAGCTTATGAGTAAAACAGAATTCCATGACGCAGCTCAAAATTAGAGATTTCATTGCAACTTATTTTCCTCATGTACTGTTTTCACTTAACACCCATTGTTGTATCTTCAAAAACAGATGTTCAAGTTTTTGTTTTTGTTTAAGTAAATAACCAAATGTTTTCTCAAGATGCCATCTACAATGTGACTGTTCAGAGATTAGTTATTATGAATTCAGGGAGATGACTACCATCACCAATGACAAAAGGTTTTGGAATACAAAATCTGGAATAGGCATTAATAGGATTACCACAAGGCCCAGGAATAAGGAATGCCATTTAATTGGCTTTATAAATTTTACCTTGTTATAAGTATAGCTGCATCCACAGATGTCAGGTCTTCTCCCCAGTTTGTGGACATCTCCAAATGGATGTCGTTCTTTTTGCCAAATTCTTCATGTTGCCATTTACAAAAACTCTCCAGCATTTTCTCTCCATGGTGCCCAATATATAGATCAGCCTGCACAAGAAGAGAATACACTTCAAGTTAAACTAAATATACAGATATACAAAAAACAGATACACACACAAAAAAAAAAACAACAACAAAAAATGAGGGGGACTTCTTGAATTATGAAAGTAGATTGCTGAATATAACATTAATCAGACCTGAAAAACATTCAGGATTATTATAGCCAGATTAAAAAATCTTTCAATTTTGTGAAGATACAGTAATTACAAAATCTGTTTAAAGCTATTCTGAAAAAAGAGAGAGAGGGAGAGAGAGATGGATGTAATCTTTATACTTAAATAACTTGCTCTTTCTACAATTTAAGAGCAAAAGTTTTCCAAAGTGCCAGTTAAGAAACATACTAAATGATGCCACAGAACGTTCCTCATTTAAAATGAATTACAGATAAGAAAAAGTTTTAAACGCACATGCTTAAATAAAAAAAATAAAACTCATAAAAACTACATTTTAAAATTACATTTTGGAAAGTTGAGGTTTGTTTTTTGGATCCTTGGAAACTAGAACATTCTGGTTTTGGAATAAAATTGAGTTATTAACCAAAACCAAAGGCCAGTTTTATGTATACTTTAAGTGACTCAGTGGATATTTCTGGAATTAAAGTCAATAAAAAAGTACGTCTCTAACATTCCCCTTACTTAAAAATACTTGAACACCACTTCTCACCCACTTAATTGAACAAAAAACTCAAGACTTTCTTACTGGAGTTTCATGGAGCAGAATAAGCTTTATCACACGAAGATTGACCTGCACACCAAGACTCTTGTGCTGGAAAAGGTTAAAAACCTGAGAACAAATGAAAATAAAAATTCTGAAATAAAACTGAAAAGCATCTTGATTTTCTTTATAACCCAGGTATGAGAGAAGTCTCAACTTAACTAAGAAATCTCATATATTAAAAAGTCTTTTTTAAATATTAACTTAATAAGCAACAATAACAGCTAATTCACTTCTGATACCAAACAATTTAGACCTAAATTCTGAGATACTTACTACAAACTTGATAGTCTAGGCATTTCAGTGGGATGCAGAGAGAAGGTTGGGCTTTCTGGATATTGCAGGAAAGAGTCTTAGTTACTAAACCCTAAATTTTTCTTAAGACCACAAAGTTTCTTCCTTTTTTTTGGGAAACAGTTCTGAAGACGGCCCGCTTTATGTTACTTCCAAATTCACTTCTAAGTGTCCTTTTTCTCTTCCAAGACTTCTACCCAGGAACAGGTTTTTCAAAGCTCCCTGCTTTCAAGCTGCCCATGAAGACAGGCTGCAGTCCATTGCTTCTTAGTGGTTTCCAAACCTCATTATAATCAATTTTCTCAAAAATGTGAGGTGAGGGTAACAAAATTGGAAAGAGAGGTGAATCTTTTATGTGGTACCTTGCGGTAACTTTTTGCAAAATGTAGTATTTATTTAATTTGTAATAGGAAATATAAAACTGGCACAATGAACCCATATTTTCAGAGGACTTTCTACTTGGGAATATATAGACAATACAGAGGTGTAAGTTTACCACTTCAACAATAGTCAAATCACAGCAAAAAATTATTTATCCCACCTTAAGAACTATCTCCCATTACTACTAATACTCCCTTGAAAGAGGTATGCCCAACAAAGTATGCAATTGAGTAAAGGGTTAATTGTAGAAAGTTTGCATAAGATGCTAGGTACAGAGACTTCTGCATCTAGAAACTGTCAACCAAAATTAGCTATATGTGATTCAGTTGGTTAATAAGGTAGCTATTAACTATTATTTATCAACTAATGTCTCTGACATTCAATTTTACATATCTCTATAAAAATTCAGTAGATTACTAAACAGATTTTGTTCCACATCATAATCTGTAATACTTTTGGGGAGGCGAAGTATATAAAGCAATACATAATTTTTTTTACTGATTTCAACAAACGGCCTTTCATTAAAAAAAAGGCAACAAAAAGATAAAAAATAATAAAGTTTTGCCACATCAAAATTAATAATAGGGTGTTTCTTTACTAGAAGGTATGAATTATTATTTTGATACCTCTTTTATTATTTTTTTAAAGATTTATTTATTTATGCATACAAGCTGGGATGCAGGCCAGAGGTGTAGGGCAATGAGAGAGTCCACCAGAGATAGAGAAGGAAGCAGAACAGGCAGATCGACGGAAATACACTGCTGAGGGGAGCAGCAGGAGAGGCAGGAGAGGTCTGCCGTGCCATGTGGAAATCTCCCCAGCCAGGCATCGAACTCATGCCGAGGCTGCTGACAGCTCCACAGCACTGTGCTTAACCCATTGCACCACCAGGGAGGTCCTGATACCTCTTTTAAGAGGTATTATTTAGGTATAACTAAATTTTGAGTTTTTTCTTACTGATGTCAATAATAGAACAGTAATGAGTTAATTTTTAAAGAACTTCATTATACTCACACATTTCTTCCTTAGAGTTTTCTTGAAAAAATCCCAAGCGCACTTTAAAGTTTGCCTACCATATTTAAGATGGTTAGAATGAATCTCCTGGCCGCGTCTGCTCCATGATAGGAAACCATTGCTGGCTCTGCGACCACTACAGTCTCTATGTTGTATTCTTGAGGTAATTTGTATGAGTATCGTTTCCCTCTTCCACTTTCTGTTATTTTTTTAGATCTAGGTCTTCCTTTATCTGAAATAGAGAAATGAATTTTCAACTGCATCTGCATCTTGTCAAAATAAACAGAAAATTTTAATCTCTTTAAGCATCCTACATACCCGGACTCGAAAGGGGCATCTGATTTTGGAGTATAATTTTGAAATCACAAACTAAACTTCCACCATTTATTAACTCTGCTAATAGGAAACCAGTATATCCAGTCAGCCTTAGTGTCCTCATCTATAAAATGGGTATTACTAAGACATGCATTCTAGAGTACTGATGGCTTATAATAAGATCATATTAGTAAAAATTTTTTAGCACAGAGAAACACAAAAATAAAGTAACTCAATCAATAAAAGATATCATGATTTTCTTTTTCAAACCAGTAGCAAAATAAAGGATGGCCTTTTTGTTGTAAGAAATGCCTGAAGTGATCATTTCACACAGCCTAACTTCAGGCAGATATCCTAATTACTTAAATATTATGCCAGGGTTAAAAAGGATTTGGTTCTGACTCTTATTAAGATCATATAGAAGTTATGACCTTAGGGTAATAAAGATTCCTCAAACAGGATCAAATAAAAGCAGTACCCACAAATAAATGTAGTTAAAATTTTAACTTCATAAAATATAAAATATCTGTTTATTAAAATATGCCACTATTAGAATGAAAAGCATGCCACCAAGTGGGAGAAGATCTTTACAATACTCTATAAAAGAAATAGTCATGAAAAGAAGTTGTCAGATTATAATGCCATATACTTCAAATTGATATAATATTAAAAACAATTTTTCCCCAAAAAGCTTTATAAAAACGATTTTATATGCAAAAAAAAGTTACTCTAAATCAATGACAGATATCCTAAAGGAAAAACTGGCAAAGGACTTGAATAGTCATTTCTTCCAAAAGGGAAGTTGGCTTATTAGCACATGAGAAGGTGCTTAAGCTCATTAGTCTTCAGGAAAATGCAAATTGAAACTACAATAAGTTAAATTAATTAAAATTCTTAGAGTGACTAGAAGAAAGACATGTTTACATCAAGTGTTGAGAGGAATGTGGAGATAACAGGAAGACCCACACACATACATGCCAGGGGTTTAAATTAGGATAAACACTTTGAAAAACTTGTCAGTAGTATCTACTCCAGTTCAACATTTGCATACCCAATCATCTAAAATGCATACTCATCAGAAATGCATACAAGGCCCATGCATACAATTCTAAATAGTTCAAATAACCATCACAAACAGAATGGTTAGAGAAATATTGACATATTCCTACAATGGAAAGCTATATAGCAATGAAAATGAATCAACTACCACACCATGCAAAAATATGAATGAACTTCACGAACATAATGCTGAGTAAAAGAAGCCAACGACAACAAGAATATTCCATTTATAGAAATATGAAAAACCGGGAAGTCGTGGTGTGAACTTAGCATAAAGACTATCTTGGGGTTTGAGAAATTAGTGCCTAGGAATGGCCACAGGGGAATACCTGTGGTGTTGATATTTTCCATTTATTTATTGTTATTTTTACTCTTACTTTTTTATTTGAGGTAACACTGGTTTAAATTCTATATATGATTTAGAGGAATAGGATCATACCCTTTAGGTGTATGTTACTACACCACACCCACAACCAGTGCACTGATAGTCTATTCTCTGATCTGGGTAGTAGCTACAAGTCTATGTTCATTTAAGAAAATCTGACATTTGGACATTTGTGCAACTTCCTGTATGCATATGGCACTTCAATGATGATTTTATGGTTTTAACAGCTTTACTGAGGTGCAATTTGCATGCCATAATGGGAAACCGCTAATTATACAAGGCAATTAGCTATAATAAATTTCTATAGTTGCATAACTATGTCCACAATCTATTGCTAAATTAAGTACCGTCTGTTCCTCTCCTCACTATTTACCAAAATTCTGTTGTTATCACTAAGTCGTTATCATCTCCTTTCCCTACGTATTCTACTTATGAGTTGACAGACATCACTTATATTTCTGCACTATAATTTTAATTCATTCCCAGAAGTAAACGTGTTTACTGGAATCCCATGTAGATAAATATGTCTTTGATAAGCCATTCCTAGATGTCTATAACTTTGTTTTGAATTTGGAGACAAATAGAGTTTTAGTTCATCTTTGTTTCTAATAAATTCCTTAAGTCTTGTCACTGGTCTTGTTTTGATTTGCTTTCAAATTCACTTAAATATGTTTTACTTACTACTCCACCTTCCTTGCCTCTAACACCTTTTCTCTGTGCCAGGATTAATTTGTCTTTGAATTCCTGAACTACTGGTTTCCTTCTCCTATTGACTTCTAGGCTAAATTGAATTAGTTCTGAGATCTAACATGAAATTGATCCCCCAACCATTGCAGGAAACTTGATTGGTCTCTGATATTTCCATAATTTCTAACATTTTGGGTTTTTTTATCAGAAGACTCAGATTAAAAATCTATTCAACTATGTTTTTTGTTAGATTTATTCCCAGGTATTTTATTTTTTTGGTTTCGATTTTGAAGGGGATGGATTTCTTAATTTCTTCTTCTTCAGATTGGGTGTTTGCATAGAGGAATGCTACTGACTTTTGTGCGTTGATTTTGTATCCAGCTACTTTACTGAACTGGTCTATTATTTTGAGTAGTTTTCCTATGGAGTTTTTA
>PVIJ01002462.1:81711-160447 GCA_004024925.1 Scalopus aquaticus | reverse complement strand
TCCAGAAGATGTGGTACATATACACAATGGAGTACTATTCAGCATGGAAAGAAGATAAACACATGCAATTTGCAGCGACATGGATGGAATTAGAGGGAATCATACTCAGTGAAATAAGCCAGAAAGAAAAAGAAAAACATCGAATGGTTTCACTTATAACAGGACTATAGGGAGGCTGGGTGGGAGAGAGACACTCAGCAGTGTTGGGGGGGGGGTTGGGGAGAGGGGAGGATAAGGGCACAAAATGGAAGAGAGGAGAATTCAGGGGACCGTGGAGATGGATCACGGGTGAATTGGTAGTGGGCTGCCCAAGGGGAATACAAAATGTAAAAGACATAAATAACAATAAAAAATAAATTTAAAAAAAATTGTGTTAAAAATGTTGATTCTTTAAAAATATTTTTTCTTGGTTTTATTGAGATGTAACTGACATGCATCACTCTACAAATTTAAAGTGTACAGCACATTAGTTACTTACAATGTTGTGAAATGATTCCTTAATAACTTTAGTTAAGATCCATCATCTCGTATAGATACAATAAAAAGCAAAAACAAAAAATGTTTATTCTTAGATATTAAATATTAATCATTAAATAATGCTCCATTCATGGCAAATATAACCTGAACACCAGAAAAGCAGGATAAGTGATTCATTTTATTTTTTTACTTAGAATTTTTGAAGCAAAAAATAATGTTTTCTTGTGACTTCTTGTTAAGTGGGCAAGTTAGTTGTTATGAGTCACATCTGCTGTGAGCTGGAGGCCCCTGATCTCTGTTGGATGACTGGATCATCAATGAGGATGAATAATGCTAAGAATGTAGGGGTTTCTCTTGTAGTCTCGGCCAATGGAAACTGAAGGGGTGGTGGTAGATTCTATCTCCTGGTAGAAATACATCTCCTTATGTAATTATTGATGGCCAAGATGACTGCTGACTCTAAAATTGTTTTAAGTCTAGAACATTTCTTCTCCTTGACTGGGCCTGATTAATTAGCCATGATGTAGACAAAATAAAATAGTTCCTTTGGTAGGAAAAATGAATTGGAGCACCAGAGACCTATCACCAATTATGCTAGCCCTTACTTCAGGGTGTCTTGTCTTCTTGAAGCTTTGTTTGTATTAGAGTTCAGAGTTTTAAGAATCACCTAGCCCCCTTGGTACAAGTGCTCACCTAATTGGCTCCCACTTTGATGTTGAATGGTGCAAATCTTTGCTTGCTTTAATAAATCAAGCAGTTTTTATTGCATACTATCTTAGTAGGCTTCTCACCCTGCAGTGAACCCTTTCTAGCTCTATTCTACTATTCTATTAAGCCATGTTTACTGATCTGCCAACCTTAGGAAGGGGTGTCTTGTTCTCTCTGGTGCCAATATCATGATTCATGTATTAGTACTTGCTTCTGTGGAAGTTCATTTTATTCTCTAAGCATCTGTGTAATCAAGTTAGTATTGAAGACAGTGGTTTCTGTGATGTCACTGGTAATGGTCAACCCCTCTGTAGTAAATGAGTATAAAGCTGGAAAAAGTATGCGGTACAATAGATTGAGGTATCATAACTTTCAATATAGTATATTGAAAGCATTGTAACTTTCAATACAATAGATTGAAAGTTGGGATATCGGGGATTATGGTCCTCAAGAGAAGAGAAATACATAAAGTGATTTTAAATTCACCCTGGCTTCTATGAAAGTATTTTCTAAATTACAGCATCATGATTATAAAAAATGAATGATGAATAAGAAGAAATGGCATTGTTTCTGGATTAAGGAGAAAGATATTAGAATTGGAGGCAAGCAGAGTACACCACTAAGAGTAGAGGGGCACTTTTGTTGAAGAGGAGGAAGTCACAGAAAAGTAACCCAAATATAATTCCTGCTTAAATCATTTGCTGACAGCTAATCTGTACATGAACAGGATAAAGACCCCAAGGAATTCAATACAAAAGGACCTCTGGATGACATAATAATTAATCTGTGTATTTGTAGTCACATGGTACTTGGGAGAGAGATAGAAATTCAAGATCTACCAAAGTGGGGGATAGTTGGTGGACATTATTAAGCATTAAGCTTTCAATAGAGGGTTGGAATCTGTAAATTAAGTGGATATCATCAGGGTGAAAAATATGGTATTTAGCATGGTAAACTTTGGATGTTTTGGGTATCTATTTGAATACATCAGGTCATAGGGATAAAGAATTAGAAGAGAGGTCAAAATAAGGTAAGAAAGAATGGAAAACAGAGAGTTTAAAGACATGTGGTTGACAAATTGACTTTCGAACTCACTATTCTCCAGAAACGAACTTCAATCTTATGAGCTCTATGAATTGCTTCTTTCTAGACTATTAGATGCCATTAGAAACATGCTTCAACAGATCTAATCCTGCTGTTGATTCAAAACATTTGGGTTTTTAAGGAAGTTTAGGGAATTGAGAGATAATTTTGTTAACTTTAATTTAAATGGAAAATCAGTTTCCTTTAAGTTGTGTGTTTGCCAAAATTTGACAATTTTTGAAAAGAGAACAGAGCAAAAGATTTTGGAGAGCAGGAATAATCTGGATCAAGTTTTCTTTCTAAAAGAAATAATGTAATGTTGTAAGAATATATTGATATTTCCTTGTTTTAGTTTATTTTTGATTCTTATTCTGGTTTTAATTTCAAAACTTTTTGGATCAGTAGCAGATTCCTGTGCCCTGTATTTTCTCCTGTTTTCTTTGCTTCCCCTCATTTGTTCTGTCAGTGCTGTGCTTCTTGTTTTTTTCACTATATTAAAAGTCTGTAAGATTTTCCATTTCTGGAAAGTTAGACAAAAACCAGAATTTTTGACTCAAGTCTTTGAAATTGATAAGCATGAAAACTGTCTCACAACCTGCAATGCATCTTTTATGGGTTTTTTAACTATTTTACTTGAGATTTTTGTGTATTGCCCATGGACCCACTCTTATGCTGTTGGGCAAAAATACTGTATACTTACAAAAAGTCTTACTGATTCCTTAGCAAAAGATAAAAATATGGAAGGTATTTATGAAGCTATTAATAAATAGAAAGTGCTTTTTCACTGATTCACAATTAAAAATGAACCAAATGCCAATGTTTGGTGTAAAACCTTGGCTATTTCATATACATGTGAATGACTTCTGACCCCCTTCTTCACCCTACAACCTACCTCTCAACTCCTTGATGATAAAGAAGCTCCCATGGGAACCCAATAAAGCCTGAGCCCAGCTACAAATAACTGACTACTCTAAAACTCTGAGGGCTGTTTCTGAGGGTCAGAAAAGACTGACCTTGGTCTACAAGTGTCTGCCCTCCCTGTATCTCCAGAAGGTACAGCATGGTGTAGAAAATGCTATAATATTTAAGGACTTTGTATTGAATGTAAAATGTTTTCACAGATGTTATGCCATTTGACTTTTTCAAAAATTGTGTGAGGTAGGAAGAGAGACAGTTATCCCCATTCCACAATGAATACTGCAACTAAGGCTGAGGAAGAAGTGAATGCCCAAGGCAATAGCTAGTGAGTTTAAAAGTCAAGACTCACACCTTTGCCACTGGTCACTGTTGCCATCCTAACCTAGGAGATTGGGTAGACTGGTAGGTGTATGCAGGCAGCCATAATGTTGAAGTGCTTTCTTAGTATTCATAACAACTATGCCTACCTAAACCTATGATAGGTATAGCCTGTGCATTTGAATATTGTTCTAGCACCAGTAGAGGACTGTGAAAGCATTTTACAATAGGAATCCCGAAATCCTTCTGGGATATGGTGAAAGGCAAAAGTTTTAGAAATTTGTGCTGATCTTAAAAAATGAAAAATAAATACTCTTATTTAACAAGTTCAGGAAAATGTTTTTGGAAATACTCAATACTGGCTTGTCCAGAGAGAGGACATCCAAACTGCAAGGGCTTTACAGAGCCACAGGGAATTAAGCTCTTGACCAACAAGATGCCCAGAAGCTGAGCATGTTCTGTGATTATTCTTTGTGTCAAAGTTATGTTAGGAGACAACGCTCAGAACAGTCTCATAGTTCTGTGTGCCTTGTAAGCAGAGGAATTAACTGACTTTATTCCATTCCATCATTAAAAAAACAATTGTTTGTATAGTGAAGAGCCTTGGAAGATGGAGACATTATCTCCCTCTAGAGCAAAGGATGGGCTTGCTCGCAGTGCAGTAGAAAAGACTCAGGTTTCCTGAGCTCTCCTATATGCTTCCTGTATATATAGGTGTCACCTGACCTTTCTGTGTTGCCCTAAGGAAATTGGCAAAATAAAACCCTGATATTGTGGCTGTTGCTACTGCTGAGAGTAATAAATGTAATTGTCTCTGACTGAAGAATATCTATTCTTCTTCCAGCATCTATAAAGTTTGACAGGTTAAGTGCTAGCTTGTAAATAGTGTTCACAAGGCACCAACCCTCCTCCCCCAATCTCTAGCCTAATGCAAAATTAAAAATAAAAAAGGTCATAAGACATTTATTTAGAGTTCACCTTATGCGGTTTGCAGTTTCCTGAGTCTTGGTATTTCTAGCAGGATGATTCTGGCATTTCCCAATGAGTCATTTTCTGTGGATATTAGATATATAGTTGGTTGAAAACAGTCAACAAATAGTGACACTACAAAGAAATTTGGGGTTTTTAGATAATTCACTGCTGATCCTCCAATGCTGACCACATACCCATTAGGACCAGCCCTAAGCAACATGGGGTATAGCTCTTCAGTCTGAGGAGCTGCTTCTACTTTGCCATTTTATTGCTCAATCCAATTGGAAATTATCCTCATTATTCCTCACTAGGCTGCATTTTCACCCTTAGCTCCACCTTCTTCCATGGACTCCAGTTCACTTTCAGATGATTCTTCTCAAGGCAGCCATGTTCTATCTCTCGATTTTCAACTGTGATTAACAATAATCCTCACAACAAGCTATCTGTGAAGAGATTTATGTTCATGGAAGATGGGAAAGTTTTTTTAGCATTGCAGGTTAAGCATGGCACAGTCATGAGTAGGAAAGTTCTCCATCTTGGGCTCTCCTTTTGTTAGAGGTTAATATGATTCTCTAAGAAGTAATGCTGCCCAGTGACACTGATGTTTGTTTCTGTATCTGAGCCCTGTTTTTATGCTAACTGTCCAAGGGTTTGGACCTTAGTTTGGTCCCATTAACTTATGTTTCATGTATTTTGCAGCTCAACCCTTTGCCTTCCATGTCTCAGGTACCAATACCACAGGGAAAATGCTCACCAATGACTAAACTATTGTCATAGAAAATGGACACTATAGAAACATTTTAACTCTCAGTGGTTGAACTTAATTGACTATGTTTCTTTCTTCTTCTTCTTTTCTTTTTATAAAACAACTGAGATGCCTAGAAAAAAAAAATAAACATTTCTCCACCAACATTTGGCTGCAGGCTACCTTCTGACCACAATGAAAGATATTTGTGACTGTTTTCTGTCACCTTATCAAATTTTTCTAACTAGATGATCTATATTTTTTTCCCCAGCTCTGACTATGATGTGAGAGGGTGCTGGATAGTCTATTGCATATTATTTGAAACCTTGTAAGTATTAATAGAATGAAAGGAAACCAAGAAAATTATGGGTTCTCGGTTCACTACTTTAACAAATATTTACTGAGCGCCAACCAATATAATATTTACTTCATGAGTAAAAAACAAAAAGACGCAGTCCTTACTTATTTGGAATTTATTGTTTATGGTTCGTATTGTTTATATCAAAGAATCTTGTAAGTAAAGGTAAAACTACATTTCTGCTAAGTGCGTTGAAGGAGACTATAATACAGTATAAGTGTCAATATTAGGAAGAATTTCACTAGTCCAGGAGGTCAGAGAGGGTTTTTCTGAGGAACTGATGACGGAGTCAAAGGTCAAGTACAGCTGTTAATAGGATGAAAGGAACCCAGTGGTGTGGATGTGAGGCCGTGCAGTTCAGTTCAGTTCACCGAATGTTTATAGAATGGCTGCCGTGTGCCAGGCACTATGCCTAAATGCTGGGAACTAAAAATGAATGAGACATGATATTTGCCCCCGGTAAATAACTCACCATAAGAGTTTCGTTATCATGAAACTTATAAGATAGGCAAGCAGAACCACTCCCTATATATTTGTTTTGCTTGTATGTCAACTGAGCTTTCCTTGTGTCAGCATTACCTCAGCCAGGCAAGTCCTTCTCAAGAAATCAAACACAGCCTTTTTGTCATGGAATCAAGTAGAACAAATAAATATACATAGTCTGCTAGATTAAAGTCCAACAACCTATTCCAAACTTTACCATCAACTGATTGTGATTCCACGAAAAGCTCAAGCCCTTTGAAGAGCCCGCCAACAGCATGGCTCCAGGAAGAAAGCCTGACTGCCATATAACAAGAAACCCATTATTACTTTACCTCTGTCTGTTTTTTAACCATTAACTGAAATCGCTCCGTTATGAACCCAGTCATAGAAGTGAATGGTAAACATACTGTATATGTGCTTGATCCATCTGTTCTTATGGTAAGTATTATTCAGACCTGGAGCAGAAACTTCTGGCACACCTAGGGAGCATCCAGGGAGGAAACAAAGGGGAGAGGCAGGAACTGTGGCAAATGGAGATTGCCAAAGTCACAGAAACAGTGCAAAGCAAGAAAGTGGGATACACCAGTGTTGGGTGTGTGCCAGTTTATAGAACAGGTCCTCATTCACTGTACCCACCAAAAGCACATTCTAGACCTGTTGTCTTTATTTCTTACAAAGATGATGACTTTCATCATCTTTCTACTTGTGATTCTAAAGTAGCTTCCTATTCTGTAATTCATAAGTTCTTGCCTTGCTTGTGTTTATGCCCTGATCTTGATGGAGACATTGTTCCAAGCTAGTTCTGAGCAATTCATACTCTGCTCTTCTGTTTGATTTTGTCTGGGTCACTCATCCCCAAGTTTTAGATGCCCAGAATCCTGCCCTCATTACCAGGCTATTTGGTCTGCTCCTTTTGCCAGGACAGACAGACTTCTACAACAAGATGGATGAGGAAGAAGTCTGCTGACACTTAGACCTGTGTCTCAGTTATGTTCTCTCATTTTATTCTTTTCTTAATTTTCGCTTTTGGCAGGGACTCACAGACTACATTGCAAGTTAGTGTCAATATATTGTACTTAAGGCTCTTTTGTTGCAAATCCGAAACACTTATTTTTTTGTTCTCTTGTGTTTTTATTTTTTCTTCCTATTATTAATTACTAATTTGTATTTCACCTTTGGGGGTTAATCTATTGTGGGGCAAGTGATATTTCCAGGGAAAAGGAGAGGATGCTCAGATATTGCATCACAAATATCCATCACTCTCCAACTTCATACCTTGTTTATCATGAAACAGTCAAGTAGAAAAGCGCAACAATCTCTCAAATTTGCTTTCCCAGTTGGTCATAAACAACCAGTATTCTGAAGATCCCATAATATATTCATTGTTGAATATTAGAGGTCTGAGTTTATCAGTTCAGAAGATTTTGTTTTTAAAGACTGAAAAAATAAGTTACAGACAACAGCATGAGTGGCCACTGGAAGAATACAATATATAGCTCTCTATTCAGAAGCCACACATTTTTTTTAAAACTTTATTTTTGAAAATTCAGTGTGTCTGCTGTCTTTAACAATTCCACACTTCCTGTGAAGAGTTACTATCAACCCTGTTGATGAGAGCTGTGATTTTCACCTAAAATTTCTAAATGAATGCAGCAACTAACATTATCAGACTACCTGTCTAGCAAGTTATTTGTGCTACCACATTTCCAGATATTCTGTAAAAAGAGATTTACATGAATACCATTTTACCCATGGAATAACTGTTTCTTCTTAACTTTTTTTTCTGAAAATAATATTAACAATATACTCCCATGCAGTCATGATCTAGTCCAAGATGTTCTTGTGTTATTTTGGAATAAGTTGTTGGTGACTCATAGCATATTGGGCATCCAAGCAATGGTTAACTAGTGGTCAAGTTAGGAAATTCTGTCCCTATTAGCTCTCCCTTTCTTAGCCCAGAACACCTTTCTTTCCACTCAATTTTTTTTCTTTTGATTCGTCATGCTCATAGTCTCTCCTTGGTGTTTTCAGACCAAAAGTAGAAGCAATGACATGCTATAATAAGTATTGTACCTACTGCACTTCCAGCTTAGCTAAAAACAGGAAATACAGACCATTTCGTGGAAAAGCCTGCTTTTGTATTATTTCCAGCCCAAGAGTTTTGGATCAACTTTGGTTGAGTGACTGAACTTTTGGCTTCTTACTTACAGTAAACCTTCTAACTTCAGAATTTTAGCACCACTTCTACTAATAAGATGATGCCTTCCATATTTAGTTATGTTGACACATGAATCAGTATACTTTTGAGCCACTTTTATTTAATATTAAGATGTACTTTTAACCAAAGAAGATTTATAAAAACTTATGTGGATCATAAGATATAAAGCATACTAGTGGAAAGAGCTATAATTTTCATAGTTTCAAGACTTATTTATTGGACAGTTTATTTCAAATCAGTTTATTATTACAATGCTTCACTCATTAAATAAAATATTTGATGCTGACATTCACTATGTAAAGGAAATAAAGAATCAAAAAATTTGCATTAGATAAAATAGTCTGACGGACTTTTTGGTAGGAATTACCAGGTCCTACCAAAAAATAAATTCAAATTAATTTGTACTCTAATGATCAACTAATTGATTTTTAGTTACCCTGGGAGTCAGAGGAAGCTTATAGCTGGAACTTCATGTAAACTATATTTTTTAAAGATCCATTGAGGTAAAAATCTAACTGGATAGATTAGCAAAAAAGAGTCATATAGGTTGCATTTTTGTGAATCCAGGAAAATAGGATGAAGTTAGACAATCCATTGTCTATTTCAAAGTGTCAGTGAGGAGCCTAATAAATATTTCTTGGTCTCTTCCATAGGTAGTGACTGTGAATGGGTTGAATTGTTTCATTTTTTTCTCTTTTGATTTCATCATCTGATGTAAAGGTACAAACCATTGATCATGGTTTTCAAGTATGAAAGATGGTGAACTGACTGAGCTGTAATTCCAGATTGATTTGTAAATGAATTTATTTCACTTGACATCATAAGATATGAATTTCTCCATTTTTTTTCACCTTTGACTTTATATTAAAGGCAAGTCACCTCAAGGAAGGAAGAAAAAATATTATCAAATAATATAGAGTATAGAGACAAGAGAAACACATTCAGGGGAATCACAGCATTAAACGTTATTGAGAAAGGAATTTAACTCAGTATTTGTTCAAGCTCTAAAATGACTGAATGGATCCTTTTTTCTATGTCTTTTTACTTCTCTTTAACTGGAATGTACAGGATGGGATTAATGATGGCTGTTCTTTCATTCTTTTATAGTTTAGACTAAAAGTAAAGTGTCAGAGTTCTTAAAAGTAGTCTTTGTGAGATTCCACGCCTTTGTGCGGACTCAGAAGTAGAAACAACACCAAAGATTTTTAGAGTTTATCAAACTGTACATATATATATATACACTAAACTTTTAAAATTTTGCTCAAAGTTAGTTGACAGTGCATACTTCCATCCAGATCAACCCCACAGCCTTTTTCCAAAGCAAGAAAAACAAAGTAAAATACAATTCGTATCTGTTAAAATGCTCCATAAGCCAAACATTTTTCTATTGTGTCTGCATCACGTGATACTCATTTTCCTCCTTAATTCTTAGAAAAATAGCGTAATTTAAGATCTCACATTTCAGATTTTTAAAATCTGACTGAATAATGCTGGATGAGTTAGAAAGTCCTAATAGTGAATTTATAAAAACAATGTTGACAGAGTTGGATTCTCATAGTGATGGTGGGTACCATGACTATAATAATGGTTTCCTTTAAAACTCTTCCATTATATGTTCCAAACAGTGGAATTTGTAGTTTTTCCTTTGATCCAGAGATCAAAAACACGAACATTTTTACATTTCTAAGGTTGGACAGCATCTGTGTTTCCACAATTTCTGTGGGAAAGCAATCCACCCATTCTCAGTTTTATTAAAAACCACCATCTTGGCTTCAATATGTATATTACAGGCACTGCCATTATGTCTCATATCTCCTTTTAGGAAGTAGAGTCTGTCTATTGCTTTTTTTTTTTTTTTTTTTTTGCTTTCAAAGATTGCATACTGAAATGAAAAGTAGCTTTAAAAGTTGAATATAGCTTAACATAGTTAAAAAGGGCAAGTCTGAGAGACAGATCATTTGATGTCACTTATTTAGTAGATACCATTTAGTAGCTACATCAGCAAGTTATGTAACTCTAGCCCTTAGTTCTTCCATCTATAAAATGTACGGATGAAAACCCTGTCTTGTAAGGTTTTTGTAAGGATTAAATAAGGTAACAAATCCAAATTGACAGGCACATAGTAAATTCTTGATGCCATTTTCAGATGTTTTATGAAATTTTAACAATTTGAAAATATTTTCTAGTAGCAATTATTACCTTACCAAGACAATATTATTTTGCATTTTTAAATAGAAGGAATTAAACTTGACACATTCATTTGAAAACTCTTTATTGAGTAACACAGTTTCTCCCTCAAGGAGCTCAAAGTGTAGCTGCAGTATTTGGGCAGTGGGAAATATCGTGTGTTAGGAAAAAAAGAACTTTGAAAGGTTGAGCTGGGTGGGCACAAAATTTTTACTCTTTAGAATTTAAAATCTGATTTTAGATGAACATATACCATCTTTATTATTAATGGGGACTATAATGATTAAGTTGCAGGGAAAGATTCATTCTAGTTTAAATAACCCACTACCCCCAAAGACTACAGAAAGATAATATCTCATGTTTATAACTCATATTTCTTTAGAAGGTAATTATTGGTCACAGATAAGTCTCTGCTCCTCCCCACGTCTTTGCTATAGTAAAACATAAAAAGAATTCTTGTCTATAATTCAATGGTTTGTATTTTGAGGGAAACCTTTGAACTTTTAAAAAAACAACAGTATTTTAAAGAACAATGTGTTTTAGGATCTGGTGTTATTTAGATATATTTTCTCACAGTAAGAAAAATCAAGACCTTGAAAAGAATGACCTTTTTAGCTGAGTTCTACCCTATAACTTACTTGTTTTTTACATATTATTCAGGGGTTAATTCTGCTTTGACTTGAGGTAACTTACAAAGAAAACAAATGAAAGAAGGCAGTAGTAAAATGCAACTGAGAATACAGAATTATTTCTTTTTTTTTTTTTTAATATCCAAAAGGGCAAGTTTATTATAAAAGGAAGAGACGGATAAGGAATGCTTGCACAGACACATGTGGGCAGAAAGAACTGCCCCGAAAGAAAAAGGTTTGCTAAAAGACAGGCCTACATAGTCACGGTGGGCAGAAGGGCTGCTGCCCAGAATCAAATTCTTATTCAGATATATCTCAGAGTAGAAATTCAAGGGAAGGGGAAAAGGAATACAAATATGTAAGTAATAAATATATATAGTTGTTCTTGCCCTGTTTCAAATTTTGCTTTCAATTTACTGGCCAAATTTATTGCTGTAATTCTAAAATATTTTTAATCAAATAATGCAACAAACATTTTTGGAACATCTATTATATTGTCCATTGTCCTGCACAGATCAACCATTTTGTTAGAACTTCTTTATTGTTACTTTTCAATTCTCTGATTGGTCTATGGATTTAGCAACAAAAATTTTTTGTATGTCAGTTATATTCGAGGCAGTGAGTGTGGGAAGTGAATTGGGATTTTTTTTTTATTTCACCACAATTTGAGATAGGGTTTTTCTGTTTTATTTCTTTAGCTATCTTTGATCAATTTAAAGAAATCCCCTTTTATTTCTAATCTGTTAAGAGTTTTTTCTACCATGAATGGATGTGGAGTTTTGCAAATGATTTTTTTCTGGATCTTTTTAGATAACCATATGAGTTTTTATTTCTTTTTCTGTAAGTTGAATTTTATTAATAGATTTCAATTGTTAAATCACCAGTATGCTCCTGTTGGGAAACTATCTTGGTTGTGGTATTTTGTCCATTTTATATACCACTGGATTTGATTTGATTACATATTAGATATGACTTTTTACATCTATATTCATAAGAGAGATTGATTTGTTCTTGTATTTCTTTCTTGTAAAATTCTTGTCCTGTTTTCATATTAGTATGTTGCCTTCACAGAATGAGATTGACAGTATCCCGTTCTTTCTTTTAACTGGAAGACTTTGTGTAAGATTGGTGTTATTTCTTCCATCAAAGTTTTGTAGGAATCATTATGGAAGACAGTTGGGTCTGAAGTTTTCTTCCTGAGAGAAATATTACACATTTAACTTCTTTCATATACAATAGGATTCAGATTTTAATTTTTCATCCATTTTCTTTCCTTTTTTTCTTGAGGATGTCAGGGGGCAAGGTCTCTGATTCTTTTCACGTTTTGTCATGTTTCAGTGGATGCTGCTGCAGCCCAAGTCACCATGTTGAAGTCCCAGGTTGGAAACAGGGTAAACATTCCAGAGCAAAGAGTGAAAAATTTATCATGAAGGGAGAACTTTCTCTAAATACTGACGTTTCTGTCTCTTTGACCAAACTGTGTTTCAAGGCATCTACCTTACTGCAAGGAAGTCTGAGCAATGCTCTTTGGATATATTTATGTTCTCCAAATAATAGAGGTCTTATTAGAAAATGAGAAGGGGGAATGGATTGAATAGACAACTAGCTGTGTCTCCCATAAAATTGATATTAAGTATGATTTTAAAAAAATATCTGTGGGGAATATAAAAGGTTATGTGGGCTGGGTGATCCATATGTTCTCCGTCTGGAGACCACAATGTCAATATAAACATAAATATTGACTAATGCAAAACATGAATGTGATATTAATGATGATTTATAGTTCAGTGACATCATTGAGATGTGTTTTAAGTTTCTTTTTTATTTGAATGAAGTTATAAGGAAATAATTGACCTCAATGCATATTTAATAACCAGATAAGAACCTTGACTTGATAATGTTATCATCTCACTGAGTCATTCAGCAAGTGTTTACTGGGTACCTTTCTGTGCCAAACTCTGCACTACTCCTAGGGATACAGTGTGAAAAAGACCAGTTCTGCTTTCACCGAAAGCTACAAAGTCTAATCAGGAAGATGACAATAGAGAACTAATCAATATTAGTACACATTATACGATGGGTTATTAGGAAAGAAACAGATTGATGAGCTAGACCAGGCTGCGAGCGCCATGTGTTAGTTAAGGTAAGGTGGCCAGGCCATGGGCCTCCCCAGTGGCGCAGCGGTTAAGCGTTGTGCTGTGGATCTGTTGGCAGCGGCAACGCGAGTTCGATGCCCGGCCGGGGAGAATCCCACATGGCACGGCAGACCTCTCCTGCCTTGCCCGCTGCTCCCCTCAGCAGTGTATTTCTGATCTGCCTGTTCTGCTCCCCGCTCTGTCTCTGGTGAACCCTTTCGCCGCCCCATGCCTCTGGCCTGTACCCCAACTTGTATGTATAAATAAAAAATAAATCTTTAAAAAAAAAAAAGGTGGCCAGGCCAGGAAAGTTTTTCTACAGAGATCCCCCTGGAGACTGTGGAGCCTGTCCTTTGAGTTGAAGATGAGATGACCAGCTGTGCAAGAGCTAGAGCAAATGTGTTGGGTGAAGTGAGAGGAGCAGGTGGAGACCTAGAGACAAGGAAGGGCCAAAAGTGGGAGCTTGAACTGGTGTGGGAGCACCTTGAAGAAATCGGGGGTAGACCTTGCAATGAGGGAGTAAGTGTTCTTTGTTATGCAGGGCTCATGTGGCCACTGTACAGGAGCCCATGGAAAGTCTTAAGCCATGAAAATAATAGTTGATTTAAATTTACAAAGTTTCCTCTTATTTCACTCTCAGAATGAAAGGAGAGAAATAATAGGCTTTAGGGAGACCGGTTGGGTCTAATACTCTGGCCCAAGAGACAAATGAAGTTGATTTGGGATAGAAGGCTTCAGAGAAAATGGAAAAAAACTGGAGCTACACAGTGGAGCTAGGACTGAGAGATTGCAAATGGAAATTAGGAAAAGGATAGTTTCTAAGTGTTGTTGTTTTTAAGTTGCAGTAACATTGGTACAACACTGTGTATAATTCAGAGGTACAGGTTCACACCACATGCACCACCTGGACACCCATAATTCTCCACCACAGTCTGTTGAAACCCCTTCCCAATTTATTCCCACTCTCTCTGTCCTCCCTGGTCGCCTCAATGTTTCCAAGCATATTAAGTATTCTAAGTATTACTTAACAATTGGTGAAAACATCTTAACTTTGTACTTTCAATTAGAAGGTTATATCTATTGGGTTAATTGCTTTCTATTTGGTTCTTTTTATTAAAAGCTTATGGAAAAAAGGATTTTTAATAGGACAGTAATTTGAGCTTACTATTTGCCATTGAAGATTTATTTGTGTCCTTCTTCCTAATAAAAAAACTTGATTTTCTGGTTTTTCCAGCTTATAAGAGCAAATATCCAAAAAAGGAGAAATGATAATAGATTATTTTTCTTTTAGAAGAGGGGTTAAAGGAAGATAATAACACCTTTTTCTAGGTTTTTCTTTTTGTTGACATGCATTTATGTGAAGTTTAATGGTCTGAAGAGAAGCAAATTACTTTCATATAACTTTATTTGTAAAAAGTTAATCTATAGTGCGTTCTTCAATTTCATGTGCACATAAATCACATGGCGAACACATGAAAATTAAGATTTGACTTATGTCTGTATGGACTTTACTTAGATCCTGCAGTTCTAACAAGCTTCCATCTAGTCCAAAGACCACACATAAATAGAACGTATCTCAATTTTACTTCAACAAGGCATTTTCCTGCTTTAACTCACTTATGCTTTTATTTTTTAGTGTTCCAATGTCATCTGTATGGAGAAATTGTCCCATTGTTTATTCAAAACATACTTGGTAAGTAGAAGAATTAAGAAACATTTTTTTCTCCCTCTGGAAATCTTTTTGGTATTTACAATTCACTTTCTGTTCTTGACCTGAAAAAGTCTGGCATATCGATTGTTGTCTGGTATGTTCTTTACCCTAATGACTAAGAATCTAATTACATTCCAAATTGTGACTCTTTTCCTAAATATTCCCAGCTGCTTTCAAGAATTCTATAACATCACTAGAAGAAGGTTCTGTGCCCTTTTTTGGAAATCTACAGTATGATCCCAAATAGCTTATTTTTCAACATGGAGTGTTTAGAAAACTACAGAATTTTAGGGTATCTTTTCTAATGAGTACTAAACATACATAGTTTTCTTCTGAAAACAGTATTTCCTTCAAAGGACTCAAATTTTGAAAAGAAAAAAAATCTATCAGTTTATACAAGGTTTTGGGGAAGACCTTATCTGAGGATAACTCAGAATCTTTACCTAGGAACGCTGTATCTTAATATTTTTTGTCTCAATAGCAGTGGTTACTTGGTTATACTACCACACTGCATGAAAACCAAAGAGGAGGGTTCATTTAAATAATGGCTTAAGTACAGATTAAAAGTTCCAGGATATTTATATAAATTTGAAGTCAAAATGATTTATCAAAATGTTTTATGCAAATCCTACTTTATGGATGTTTAGAATATAATTTTTAAGACAAGTATGACTTTGAAAACCTTATCACTCTAAAAAATATGCTAATCCTAAAAGATGTCTGATTACCTAGTTATTTAGGATTAACAAAAAATATATATTTAACCAAGTAGTATTTACTCAGCGAAAAGCATAGTAGCACAAGAGACTTCCTACTATTACGTAATTATCTTTTCTCAGGTTGTCTCCATTTTCTGGCTTTTCTACATTTCAATGTGTCATTTCATACATTAAAAAAAGATTACTTGTAAGGATGAATAATTTCCTATGTTTTAGTAGGAATAATTGTGAACCCAACATCTCAATAAGAATTAGAAAAATAGCAATACTTTTTCATTCTTTACTTACCTATTTCTTGTTTCCTCCCCCAGAGTTAGGCTCTGTGCTAGATTTTTCACTAATCATTCTCTTCAAACAAAAGTGTTACCACATAGACATCTGAATATAAATAAGATATCAGTTCCTTGTGTTTTGAGCTTTATAAAACTTGTCATAAAGTATGTGTCTGGTCTTTTTCAATTTGACATTATTATAAGACTTTTTTTTTATACATAAACAACAGAAATTTATTACTCACAGTTCTAGGGAATGCAAGTTAAGATCAAGGGGCTAGATTGATCTTAGCCAGGTTCTGGTGTGAGTCTCCACCTTACCCATAATGGACTATGCTTTCCACTATGTCCTCTCTGTGGTCTCTTTTAGAAGGGCATAATCCCATTCATGGAGGTTCCACCTTCAGGGATTTGGGGGACAAATATTTCGACCATAGCAACCCCTGTTTCCTCTATCTTTCCTCTATTATAGAACTAGAAAGTGCAGTTTTGGAAAGGAAAAAAAAAATCACTGATGGATTTAATACCAGATTGAAGATAAATAATGAAAGGGCCAATAAACTTAAAGATAGATAATAGTGATTATTCAATCAAAATAACAAAGAGAAAGGATTTAAAATAAAAATGAACACTCTACTACTTGTAGAATAATGTCACACAGTTTAGCTTTACTATCTGAAAGCAGATAGAGAAAACAATGCAGAAAAAAGATTATAATAAACGACAATGTCTCAAATATGATGAAAGATACATTTGATCCTGCTATTGTCAGAAATCTCTGTGAACCCAGCTGCTTTTTTTTTTTTTAACCTCCCTACTACCATTCATTTGGGCTCTCACAACAACCTCCTATCCTATCACCTGGAGACCTGCTTCTCCAATTTTAGTCCATCTTCCACACTGCCACCAGAGTTGTCTGTCGAAAATTAATCTTTTTCAAAATCAAAGCTGATAATAGCATTTTAAATGTGATGTAATCTTAACATTCCTTATCATGGTCTTCACAATATGTCTTAGTCCATACCTCCAACCTCAGTTCCCTAATATACCCCCAGATTTCTGTCACCCGCACTTTCCATCATTCTCTGACAGGAGAAATCCTTTCATACCTCAATGCCATCTCACAGTGAGGCCTCGGTGCCCTTAACATCCTTTCTCTCTTCTCCTGGGAGACTCCTGTCAAGTGTGCAGTGAAGCCTTTTCAGCAGGCAGAGCTAATGGCCTGTCCTCTGTGTTTCCATGGCATGTGGTAAGTATCACAGTTAGAGCCTCTACCTTGGGAGAAAGAGACTACAATATTCACTCCTTTAGTTCAGGAATTGTTCCCTTTTGTATCTAATAAACTGTCATAGTTCCTGACACAACATGTATGTAAAGTAAGTATATGTTGAACAAAGAGATAACCTGTAGTAAAAGTTGGATTATAGATATGTATAGATATAGATATATGTGTGTATATATCAGTATGTATTAGATTGGACCATAGGAAGCTTCTGCTTTTTGACAATTTCTGACTATAAAAGTGACAATTTCTTATGATTCAACACACACACATGTACACACACACACAGACATATGCATATGTGTTATATGTGTTAGTAAATTTAGGCCATTGGATTTTTATACTCGAAAACTATTTGCCTTGATTAGAAAATTATATCAAATTAGGTCAAGATATGTGATCTACATGCCTTTGTGCATGTGATATATTCTTAAATTCTAGAAGTGCTCAGAGAAATTTGCCCAAGGTTTGCAGAGTTGTTAAGCAGTGGAACATACTGATAATATTAAGTAATTATGAAAGCTATGAATAAAGCTATGAAAAGTTAGTATGTCCATATTGTCTATAGATTTCTGAACTAGAAGATATGGTAGTCTGTTTTAAGAGAGACTAAACAAATAAGGAAAAGAAAAAACTCAAAATAAAATCATATTAATGACTTATATAAAATAGAATCGTATAAATGCTGACCTGAAAAAAGTAGATTCATTTGTAATAATTTTGATATTTTTTATCAAATTGGAACTTTCTGTAAACTCTTATCATAAAAATTGTATTACTTTTTAATAGTTATTTATTTATTTAAATTCAGTACCCTTGTTTTACATCCATGAACATATAGTCAGCCATTTATATTCTAAATTAGTGCTTTTCATTGCATCTGGTACCTTCATTTTGTGTGGGATAAAGACCAAGTCAACTCTATGCTTTGTAACCTTCAAAGAAAGGTAAAATTTCCCTGTAACCTTCAAAGAAAGGTAACAATTTCTGGCTCAAAAATCCTGGGGGCTGATTGTGACTCATAGTCACTTAATGACAAGGTCCATAACTACAGAATGACTCATTAGATCTTTCTTCTTTTTCCCTGTAAGGGTAGCCCTTGTAGCCTATAGTCATTTCCCAAATACTTTTTGAGCTTCTGCTATATAATGGGTCCACGAAGTGAATCAAACAATTAGAGGCCCAATATGCATGTAGTAAAAAGACATGAAACAAATCTTTTTACAAATTACTAAACAAGGAATTTATGACAAATTAGTTAATTTAGATAATAATTTATTACAATCATGATAAATCTCATCAGCTGTCATTCTGGGTCAATGTAGATGTAAACAGATCTAAAGAGTAAAATTAAAATTTGTACCTATAATACCTTCATCAAGATGCTTAACAATTTAAGATTCTAATTCTAAGCAAACAAAAAAACCATGGTAGAATCTTACTTTTTGGTGACCCTGGGAGAAAAATGCAGTTTTTGTTATTTTATTTACATTTTGTATTAAACAAAAGAATAAAATAGAAATCTGCCAACATTTCTATTTCTTCAGTGTTACGGTAGTGTAAGGTCCTAATGCTGCTTTCTGATGCCTTTCTTTTGGCTGCCTCGGGGGAGCATTGTATGGTTTCTACCCTCTCATGCTTGTGTACCTACAGAAGCTTTTGAGAACATTCAGCTGAGTCTGAGCAGTTAGAGGTGGCCTGGGGGTGAACCTTCTGGGTGAGAGTGAAGTAAACAGGCCTATAAAGCAGGATGGGCTTGCCCTGGGTTTCATCACTTCAGGTGGGTCATCTCTTCTATTTATGGCTTCCTTCCTTCTGGAGACTGAAATCTTAGCTTGTAGTGGAAAAATCAGGAATATTTGGAGGTTGGAGGTGAATATTGGGTGGCTGGAGGCTGATTTTTCCAGACACATGTGGAGCTTTGTACCCTGAACTCCTGGAATTCTGAACACTCCTCATTCAGTAAGTCGTTCATGAAGATATTAGTTATGTCACTGTTTCAAAGATGATCATTGTATTTTAATGATAGGAAGAAGACATAGTATTTTCTCTTTGGTAATCAAAAAGTCAGTTATTATAAATTGCTGATACCCTAATCCCTGAAACTTATTAATATGGCTTTATTTGGAAATAAGATCTTTGCAGTTATAATCAAATTCAGATGAGGTCATGCTGAAACTGTGTGGGCCTTAATCTCATCACTAATATCCTGTAACAAGATATTTGGACACAGACCCACACAGAAGATAAAGCTATGTAACGACAGAGGCAGAGATCGGAGTGATACAAATCAAGAGATGATGGGGAGTGCCAGCAATCACCAGAAACTCCAGGATGTTAGAAAAGTATTTATCCCTGAAAGCCTTCAGAAAACATGACACTGTTAATGCCTTGATTTTATAATTTTAGCTTCCAGAACTTTAAGAGAATACATTTCTCTTGCTTTAACCTATCCAGTTTGTAATGACAGTCCTAGAAAACTAATAAACCAACCAATCAAAAAGGACCATTCAATTCTTGAGATGCAGACAGGAAACTTTTAGGTTTGAGATCCCTCTAGATCTAAGCAAGACTTCTTTTCTAACTTTTAGAAGAGGCAGCAATTCAATGTTTCTTGATGTGCAAGTTCTCCAGAACAAACCAGGCAACTCTCATGGACAAGGCAGGCAGCCTAGCCTCAGCCTTCCCTGTAGGTATCCAAAGGTCCCCTGAGACAAAGTTCTAGGCACTACAGGGTCTAGGTCATCACCTGTCTTCCCCACCTGAGGTCTGTGCTTCAGCCTCCTGCGACCTGGACATGGTGGCCAACCTCAGAGAGCCTCTTGTGCACCCTGGCTTGTCTAGCTGCCTTCCCTGAAAGGCCACGTTCTCCCCAAGGTGCCATTCTTGCTTTATCAGAGGAGTGGAGACTTTATATGTTATTAAAATTATGCATGCACCCGTATGTTCATTGCAGCACTGTTCACAATAGCAAAGGTATGGAAGCAACCCAGATGTCCAAAAATAGATGATTGGATCCAGAAGATGTGGTACATATACACAATGGAATACTATTCAGCATGGAAAGAAGATAAACACATGCAATTTGCAGCGACATGGATGGAATCAGAGGGATCATACTCAGTGAAATAAGCCAGAAAGAAAGAGAAAAATATTGAATGGTTTCACTTATAACAGGACTATAGGGAGGCCGGGTGGGAGAGAGACAATGGGGGGGGGGGAGGAAGGAGCCGGAGGGAGGGAAGGGAAAGGGCACAAAATGGAATAGAAAAGAACACAAGGGACCATGGAGATGGATCACGGGTGAATTGGTGGTGGGCTACCCAAGGGGAATGCAAAATGTAAAAGACATAAATAACAATAAAAATATATATTATAAAAAAAAATATGACTGAGTTGATTGATTAGGAATATCACTCCAATGTGAATCTCTATATTGGAGTGTATTCTAAACTAAAGAGGGTTTTTATGAATGATGACATGATAAGAAAAATTCTGAATCATAATCCTAAAGTGTTTCTCATTTTATATATATATATATATATATACACACACACACACACACACACACACAATATAATATATACACTGCATAAAAATAGAAAACAAACTCTTGACTATTGACTATTTTAAACCATGGTCTTATGACACATGCAGAAAAACATTTTAAAAATAATATTCAAAATGAAGAGTATGAACTGTCATATATTTACTCCCACTATTTTATGTGTGAACATATGGGGAAGTGATATATAAAACTAAATTATAGCTATGAGGCTTCTCTGTAATAATTGAAACCATATACTTAAACAATTGCGTAAAGATCTAATTGTGTGTACCTTTTTTCTGTCACATCCCAGTGTCATAAACTTGGTCACTGTTGACTGTTTAGAGCCCAACACAGTTCACAGAGGCCCCTAAAAACCAAGGTTGTCTTGTAGACTTGGCATTAAATTCAGACGATTTTGAAAAGTACTTCATATCTCCCGTTTTTTTCTTCCTTACTTTGTATTTCTTTCTGTACGAAGGTTGAGTCTGACCTATTTTAAGTATTTGGAATTGAATTTGGTGGTTTTACTTTCACTGTTGTTGTTTTTCTCCTTTTAGGTAAAAAAAAAAAAAAACAAAAAACAAAAAACACAGGAGTGCTGGCTGCCACGACTAGAAAAGCATTAAAACCTTAAAGCTTTCTTCTTTTAATTATACACCTAAAGGCACACTAGAGTAGACACATGCTTCATATTTCCTGGAAATTATGGGTTTTCAATTCCCTTAAACCCCTCTAACCTTTCCATTTAAATAAACTCAGACTCCTAATGGTCCTTAAAAGAATGACATCATCAAAACACCTAAAATTAATCTACCTGAATATTAGTTTCCATTTTGTTTGTGGAAATTTTTCACCATCAAGAATTCTATTTTTCCCCCTTTTTATCCCCTCATTCTACCTTTTGTCTATAAAGTTGTTTAGCTGGCTGGACATAAGAAGATAGACATAAACTCCTCTGCCATTCTAAGATCTCACTGCAACTAGAGGGAAATCAGTGAACTCAGATTGTTCTATCAGGATACAATGGCCCTTATTTTCTTTCTATGCTCTCATAAGTGTCTTTTGAATCCTTATTAGAATAGGATTAGAGGAAATAAATACAATGATTTCTTATCAAGTGCTTCTACTACTAAAATTACTAACATTGAACTTGTTTTAAAGATGGATGATTGGAACTAGATAGAGGATTTCAGTTCTGGGAATTAGGATGATAAATATAAGGAAAACATACTAGAAACTAAAATGTTTAATCATCAAAACTCTAGAAATTAGGACAAATTGACCATTTTTAGTAGGTGGAAGAACCACAAACTAACTACCAAAAAATAACTTCTATCACTTTTGTTCCAAAGTTTGTTTTAGAGGTTCGGTAGCATCCACTGAACTTTTCCCCTGACTATCTTAACACATCTTTTTCGTATTTGAGTGTCTGGCCAGGATTGGAACAGAGGTGTGAAGAATTATGAAAGTGACTGTTTTTGCAATACTTTTGGCTAGAATCAAAGTAAGCAGGAAATTCTAAAATGTCTTGAGAAAGTTTGTCCTTGAAAAAAGTTCTGACTTGGATTTTTTATGTTATTGAGATATTTAGGTTAATTGAAATAAAAGTTATACTTACATGGATAGAAACAATAATTGCAATGATTTTAACATCTTACTGCCTATGTGATACTTTCTAAGGTTTTCATATACTTCCTTCTCTTGTGGCTACAAACACCTTATGAGGCAGGAAAGTTTGGAGGTATTACTTCCATTTTACAAGTGAGAAAATGGAAACACAATGTTCATGTAAAAAGTTACTTTATTGCTTTGCCTATGGTACCTTTTACCCTGTAAAATAAACATCTGTATTTCCTTATCCATTGCTTAATGGCAAGGCTGTTCTGGAAGACAGAAGAGTATAGTCCATTCCCCATACCAATTTGAGTACAACTGCAACTCTCCTCACTTTATGAATAATCTACAAAAAGATGTATTAAATGCTTAACGGTTCACATTGCACTCAGTATGTACTTTCCCGGAATCGGGATATTCAGTAAATTGTTTTGCTATTTCTGACTTTATAACAATTACAATTTAATGTTGGTTTGAAAATGCAAGAAGCAATCAAAATTCAAATTCCTATAAAAGTGATTATGATTAAAATGAAGTGGGATTTTGATTTTAACATGTATAGGAGTGTTGTGGATATCTATAATTGTGGCAAATAAAAGTAAACAAAAATGCATATGTTAATAACTATAGGATTTAACTAAATAGAGCACATTAGCTTAAAACCTGGTTTGTGGCAGCTCTTTCATTTTCTTTAATGTGATAAAGTTATAAAACTATTATTACTAAGTCCTTGCATTAATGCTGTTTGAATCAGACAGTGCTAAGTATCTAAATATCATTCTTCATAAATATATGCATATGCCATATTCCTTAGTTATTTTTTAAAAGCTTTTTCAACTTCATTTTATTTTTTAAAGATTTATGTATTTATGCATACAAGCCGGGGTACAGACCAGAGGTGTGGGGCAGCGAGAGGGTTCACCAGAGACAGAGAGGGGAGCAGAACAGGCAGATGGACAGAAACACACTGCTGAGGGGAGCAGCAGGCGAGGCAGGAGAGGTCTGACGTGTCATGTGGGAATCTCCCCGGCATGGCATAGAACTCGCATCGCCGCTGCCAACAACTCCATAGCGCAGCACTTAACCACTGCATCACCAGGGAGGCCCCAATTTTATTTTATTAACTTAACTTTGCACTATAATATGTCAGTTATGCATCATATTTTTATTTTATTATTATTTTACCGAGGTAGCATTTGGTTTACAAGACTGTATATGATTCAGAGGTATAGGTTCCATATCCTCAGATGGCTGTTACTGCACCACAGCCGCCATCAAAGTACCCATAATCCTCCACCATAGTCCAGTATGCCTCTCCATGTGTGCCTCCAAGCCCACCTTTCCCCTTTATAGCCTCATTTCTACAGTAAGATTCTAGGTTTGTTTGGTTTAATTTTGTCTGTTACTTTGTTTTGTTTCTCTATATTCCATGTATGAGTGAAATCACCCAATATTTGGCTTTCTCCTTCTGACTTATGTTGCTATCATAATCCCTTCCAGTTCCATCCATTTTGTCACAAATGGCAATATTTCATCGTTTTTATAGCTTAGTTAGTAGTATTCCATTAAGAAGATACCAAATCTTCTTAATTTACTCATCTGTCACTGGGCACTTTCAGGTGTTTCCACAACTCGGATATTGTAATAATGCTGCAGTGAACATAGGAGACCATGTAACCTTTGAAATAACAGTTTCACATTTTCTGGTAAAAAACCTAGGGTAATTAAATTATAAACAGATACTTATTCTTATAGCATATCTATACAAATTTTGCATGAAATTATAGCATTCATATGAATGTTTAATCTGTCCTGTATTAAACATGAGTATTCTTCAGAATATCTTCATGGTTGCTGTCATGCTTCTTAGAATGAAGCCCAATGTGTGTGTGTGTGTGTGTGTGTGTGTGTGTGTGTGTGTGTTTGTCCATGTGTGTATATAATATAATGTGTATACATATAAAGATATATAGATATAGATATATGTATATATAGATATATACAAATACATGGATATAGGACTTAGTTCAAAACCATGTAACTCAAGAAATGATGTTTCCACTCTCAGTTATAGCAATATACATAGATTGTATAGTTTAAAACACTTTATTATAAGATTTGATAATGAACACATTACCACCAATATTTCAACCATGGTATAGAGAGATATAATTGCATAGAGTATTCCACTTTCATGATTTTTATGTGTAAACTTTAGAGAGACAAAATTCAACTTAACAGAAGGAAGAACATTCCTATGACAATAGCCTTTGGTAGCTTGAACAGAATACTTTGGAAAGTAATAAATTTCCTGTTAATGGAGATGTCCAAGCAGATGTAGGAATTCAGCACTGGGTTATGTCTGGCTAGATTACTTGGAAGTCCTCATGATTGACTGCTAATGGGGAATATTGACTTCAAGAGAAAAATGTAGACTATTACCTCTGGAATGAACTTTAGAAATCTTCTAGTCCCATGTCTTCCCTTTTGAGAGGATATCCCACTCAAGGTCAAATAGCAGATATATATTTAAGAGATGTGTTTAGCAGGTGTCTTTTCTTTTGTTTTTGTTTGCAGTTTAGTAAAATATAACTGTATTCTTAGGCAACTGTGTAGTATAGGGAAAATTGGAAAAGGTGATGATGCCAGAAAAAGCAAATTGAGAGGTAGAAAACTAGGTAAGAGGAAAGCCAGAAGAGTAGCCTTGTTTCAAATGTCAAATGAGAAGAGTGTTTCTAGGGAGAGACAGTAATTGACTATCAAATGTTGACAATCAAGTTAGTGAGGACTGAGGAAGGACCATCAGTTTTAGCAATGAAGAGTGTCTTGGTACTCTTCTGTCTAGTGGTTGCGGCGGTGGAACCGTCTTTGAAGTTAGATTAAGAGTATGGAGTAATTAACTGGAGGTAGTAAGTATAGACTACACTTGGGAGAGCTTTGTGACAGAGGGAAGAAGAATAAGGGAGTACCTGGATGGGTAAGAGGCATTAAGTGAATTTCACAAAATGTGAGGACTGAAACTTTTTTGTTTTTGAATAATAGTGAGTACAATGAGAAAATGGGTAGTGAAGGAGAAAAAGAAGGAGACTGAGGTAAGAGGGTGGTAGCTAGGCATCATTTAGGGTCACAGATGGCTCGTCTCTTGTAATGGAGCTGATGGCAATGAATATAAGAAGAATCAAGGTTTAAAAAGAAAAATGGAGAAAGTTTGAAATAGTTCTTTAAGAGGGAGTGAAGGAAGTCTACACATTAAGGAAATATAATGTATTAACTCCATTGTGGTCAAAGGATTGTTGGGGTCAGACATCTTGAAGGAGTGATGAAAATAAAGATGGTGAACAACTGTCATGAATCAATGATGCTGAGTTCGTTTTCAACTGAATTGTAAGGCAAAAGGGTATTGAACATTTCTCTGAGATTTAAAAGTATCATGAGACATTTTGGGAATGGTAGTTTTGTGCATTTAGCAGAACCATGTAAACTTATCCGGGAAGGCCAGATTAACATTGACATAGACTTCCGCACAGTATGTGGCAAGACTGAATGGTGTTGGCCAGAAGATTTTGCACTTAAAAGTATGAGCCAGTGAAGGGAGTGGGATTAGTTGGATAAAATACAGCCCTTAGGGAGAGCTGGAGCAAGAGACCTGTGCATTATACCTTCCAGACCTGAAACAGGAAGTGGATTTTAATAGCTTTGACTTAGAAAATTAATACCCTCCAAAGAAAATTCACCTGTTGCCAAATCTAATGCCAGACTTTGGATGCTTACAGTTCCTTCAAGTCCCTTGTTTGTTTTCATTTCTTTCCTTTTTCTTGTTCTTTTTCTTCTCCTTCTTGCCAGAATTTTCTGACCTTTTAGGTATGAATACTAAAGAGCTGTGATCTATCTTCTTGAT
Organism: Scalopus aquaticus; assembly: GCA_004024925.1. NCBI lineage: Eukaryota > Metazoa > Chordata > Mammalia > Eulipotyphla > Talpidae > Scalopus > Scalopus aquaticus. The sequence continues at coordinate 134,170 of PVIJ01002462.1, read as the reverse complement.
GAATTGCTGAATCACAGACCATAATAAAAGTGAGAAAAGGAGAGAGAGATTTTAAACGTTTTGGTTTAACATGCATCAGGGTATAAATTTCCGCAATTTCTTTGTTTACACTGTTTATATTTTGCAGTTTGGATGACTTACTTTGAAATCCAGCTCTTCAAAACATTCTTTTTTAGTTAAGTAAAGATGAAAAACAGTTCTATCAAAAGTTCTATTGACCCAGGGGCCAAGGATTTCTTATTTTATTCCACATGCCTTCATTTTTAGAACTAGATACCCCAAACCTGCTAAACTTGATCTATCACACAGTCAGATGTCAGTATTTAGCAAATGCTCTTGCCATTAATGGTTTTTATACTTGAATTGTTTCACAAAGCCTACTTTTAAACCTTGTGAAATAAAGTTTCCGTTCAGTATTAACAATGATAAGCAAGAAATATAGATATAACTTTCTCTTAAAGAGCATTTAGAAATATTCATCACCATAAACATTTTTTGTTGTTGTTCACTGGTGCTAAGGAGAAAGTATTTGAAGATCACTAAGATTTGATTGAAAAAAAATGTGAAGGGATTTAGGAATGAAATTATTCAATTGATAAATGTTACTATTACTCTCCAAAAAGTTTCTTCTCCCTTATTCTTCCTTCTTCAGTGAATAAAGAATATTAGTTTCACCATACTATTTCAATTTCAAATTGCTGGTCCTTTGATTACAATAGATATCTCTATTGGTATCAAATTTACATCAGTTATTATAAGAGGTGTTTACAATCTGTTAATAACGATTTTCAATTTCTAGTTTATGCTTTTGCTTAAATACTTCAGAATTTTTGTCTAGTGCATATACTTTTTCATTGTTTTATCTTGCTTGAATTGTCATTAATAGCTTTTCTATTTGAAATAATTTTTCTTCCCTTAATATCTTTGTTTAATATTAATGCTGATAACCAGTTTTTAGTGCTTAACTTTTTCATAGTGTATGTTTTTCTTTTTTTTAATTTCATTCTTTTAGTTTCCGTCATTTATGTTCTTTAAACAGTAGCTGGCATATAAAATACATTTTGATACTGTCATGAATTAGAATATTGGTTTTAGTATGGAGAGCTTCAAAAAATTTAAAATAAAACTACTGTATGATCCAGCAAATTAACTGCTAGGAATTTACACAAAGATTATGAAAACAATAATTTGTAGAGATATAAGCACCTGTGTTCACTGCACCTCTCCTCAGGATGACCAAACATGGAAACATCAGAAATGCCCATGCATGGATGATTGGACAAAGAAGATGCAGCATACATATGTGATAGAATTCTACTTGGCTATTAAAAATGATGAAATCTTGCCTTTTGCAAGAACATGGATGAAATTTGAGATAATTATGTTAAGTAAAAATCAGTCAGAAGGAAAAAGAAATGCTAGATGGTTTCATTCTTATGTGAAATATAGAGAAACAAAACAAATGAACTAACAAAACAACAAAACCAATTCTTAGTATCTGACAAAAAATTGGCAGTTATTGTAGGCAAAGGGATTGGGAATGAGAGGAACAGGTAGAGAGGGTCAATTGCATAGTGGTGAATGGGACTAGAACTTTGGCAGAGGGTGCAATGTGGTATATACATTTATAGAAGTATGAAGCTATGCTCCTGAAACTTATTGTAAACTGGTATTGCAAACCTAGGGTAAATTAATTTTAAAATGTTAGTTTAGGGTCTCCCTGGTGGTGCAGCGGTTAAGCGCTGCGCTGTGGAGCAGTGGGCAGCAGCGACACAAGTTCGACTCCTGGCCAGGGTGATTCCCACATGGCAAGGCAGACCTCTCCTGCCTCCCCGGCTGCTCCCCTGAGCAGTGTATTTCCCTCCATCTGCCTGTGCTGCTCCCCACTCAGTCTCTGGTGAACCCTTTCGCACCCCCCATGCCTCTGGCTTGCACCCCAGCTTGTATGTATAAATAAATCTTTTTAAAAAATGTTCAGTTTATTTACATTTAATGAAATTATCAAATCTATTGGTTTTAAATACAAATGCCATTTTTTTCTATTTATTGATCATTCTCTTCTTTCTTCACGTTTTTAGACAAAATATATTACTTTATGTTTTTGCCTGTTTCCTTATACCATTTTTGCTTTTTAGTTATGCCTTTTTATTGTTCTTTTTTAAGTTACTGACTCTACAACACTGATCCTTAACTTACTTGAGCTACTTACCATATTGTGGAAAATGGAAGGACCTTAAAATATTCTTTATTTTTTTAATTTATATCTTTTGCATTATTGTGTATTCCCTGTAGGTTACCCACCACCAATTCAACTGTGAACCATCACCTAGTCCCTTGTGCTCTTTTCTCCCCGGTTTTGAACCCTTGTCTTCCCCCTTCCTTCCTGAATGTCTCTCATTTATGGTTGCCTGCTAGCTTAAAATATTTTAAGTTCACTTATCTTCTTTCTACTTTTCTTTTTTTAATTCCTAGAACAGCAAGTTCTATTTTCCTTAGTAGCTCTGAAGATTGTTTCTTATCAGCCCCATTAGAATGAGAAAAGCTCTCAGTTACAGCTTTTTGCTTGACCTCAGATCTCTACACCAAAGTATTTGTTGATCTGTCTGCTCTGTGACACCTTCAAGCTGTTTGCAGATATGCTTTATCAATCTTATCTAGATGTTCTTGGTGCAAAGGTTGCTCTAATGCAAAGTACCCCATCATTATTAGAAGGGGAAGATTTGTTTCCCTGCCCTCTCACCAAAGTTTGGATATTAACTACCTTTTGTTTTTGCTAGTTTGATGGCCAAAAATATAAGCATATTGTTTTTATCAGATTGTCTTAGTTCACTGTGACTCTACTTTCTAAGCATATTTAATTGGTCCAGGTGTGGACACCTGATTGAGTGTTTTCCTTGAGATTTGGGGGCTTAGAATCAGAAAGAATTAGAAGCTCTGAGTAACAAATGCAGGGATTACTTGACTTCTGTGCTTTCTACCATGTAGGAAAACATATTTTATAGTAAATATTCAAAGAAATGCAATGAAAAGACATGGGAAGAAAGACCTGGCTATAATGGATTTCTTGGGTTTGTTGTCTAGTGATTCCAGATACAGTTTTATTTTTCCTATGGATTTTTATTGTGATAAATATATACAGCATAAACTTTACCATTTTAGCCACTTTTGTATGTAGTTCAGCAACATTGAGTATATTCACACTTCTGTGCAACCATCACGATTGTCCATCTACAGAACTTTTATGTTCTGAAGTTCATCCCAGACTGAAACTCTATACACAATAATTTCTATCCCCTTCCTCTGGTAACCACCATCCTATTTTTTGTCCTTGTGAAATTGACTATTCTAGGTTCCTCATGAAGTAAGTTTATATGGTATTTGTTCTTTTGTGATGGGTTTATTTCACTTAGCAGAATGTCTTCATGGCTAAACCATGTTGTAGCAGGTATCAGAATTTTCTCTCTTCCTAAGGTTGAATGATATTTTATTGTATGTATATAATTATATATAATATATAAATTATATTATAATTATATATAAATTTTATATAATTATATATGACATATAATTATATATATAATTATTTCTTTTATGCTATCTGGTTTTTGTTTGTTTGTTTGCTTGCTTGTTTGTTTAAGCACATTGGACTTAGAGTGCTACTTGTAACCAGAAAGATCCCAACTAGGTTTTCTAGAATCCCCATTCTACTCCTCACCATGTAGATTTCATCAGTCATTAACTCAACTCCAGCATCTTCCCCTTCTGGAGAATTGAAGGGTGGGGCTGAAAGTACCAAGGTCCTAATCTTGATTTGGTCTTTTGGTGATCAACCCCTGTCCTGAAACTATCCAGGAGTCCACCAAGAGCTGTCTCATGAGACCGTGTGTGTGTGTGTGTGTGTGTGTGTGTGTGTGTGTGTGTGTGTGTGTGTGTGTTATTTCCTAAATGTATAGCCTTCTTTACCTTTTACTGCAAATCTGATTTTATTTTTACTTTTTAAAAAACATGAAAGATACATGATATGTATTTTTTTAATGTTTCTTTTGAAATTTATCTATGTTCATACTGATAGGTCATCCTCATTCTTTAATTTGCTACAGCAGATTCCATTATATAGATGTTTTGTGTTTATCTAACGATTTTCCTATTAATGGACCTTTAAAGGATTGTCCCTTTTTTCAATATTACAACAAAATTATCATGGAACTCTTGAAAAATATTTTTTGGATTTGCCCTTCTCTAAGAAGCCACCAAAAAGTTTTCTGGGTTTAAGTATGTGAACATTTGCATTTTAAAGCTATTATCAAATTATCTGAGAAAGTCAGTACTAATTTATGCTCCTAAGGGGAATAATAGACATATCCCTACCCCCTTATAAACTTAAAATTATTATTATTAAAGTTTCTGCCCATCTGTAGCAAAAGAAAAATAATCACGTGGTTGTTTTTAACTTTATTTTATTGGTTTCAATATGGCTGAATAGCTTTACTTATTTGACCATTTGCATTTTTATGTCTCTAAACAAACAGTTCATAATTTCTACCCATTTTTTAAATTTTTGTTGTTTTTTTATTTGCTTGCCTTTTCTCATTTGGTCTAGTTAATCTGTTCAATATTTATTTTGAGTATTAATATTTTGTTTGTAATGTATATAATGAAAATACTTCATCCCATCTCTGCCAGTTGTCTTTTAATGTTGCATGCCTATTACCATATGGAACTTTTATGGTTGATGTAAAATTAACCATTCCAAGGAAAAGAAAAATAATTTTTAAATATGTATCTTATACAGATAAATATATGTATTTGAGTTATATGAGTTATAGATGTATTTTTTCCTACCATTTTATATTTTTAAATTTTACATAAAGTTCTTTGACATTTAAAATTTATTTTTTGTCCTGTGTTAAGACTTACTTTAAAATTACGTCCTTTTCCCCACTTATATTACCACATCTGTGAATGATATGTTCATATTTTTCTATTTGGTCAAAGAAAGCTAACTCCCCCTGCCCCAAGCCTCCATGTGATGGAATAGCTATCCCCAGCCTTTCCTCAATGAACTGAAATGTCCTCTTGATTATATGCCTAAATAGCTTTCAGTTGACTCTATATATTCTGATCTACTTGACTACTTCAATACTAATATCACATTATTTTACTTACTGTGGATTTTAAAATATTTCTTTCTTTTAAGAATACTCTCCACTTTGGGGGGCCTCCTTGGTGGCCCAACGGGTTAAGCGCAGCACTAAGAAGCTATCCAGAGCCAGTGCAGCATGAGTTCAATACCCGGCCAGGGAGATTCCCACATGATGCAGTGTCTGTATCTGGGATCCCGGGAACCCAAAGGGAGAGGCGCAATTAAGGAGGCACAGAAGGGTCAGCTCAGCAAGGATCTGACAATCTTTATTTAGCAACCATGCATTTATATACTTGTGCTTACATAAGCAATTACCCACAAGCCATTGTTACAATAATAATTTTGTTATGCTATTCTAAATTCCCTATAAGGAAGCAGCAGTTGCAGCAAGAGTAAAAATACAGACATTGTTTACAAGAGCACGACCAGCAACATACTAGGCAGGCAGTCTCTGATTCTCTGTGTCCTAGTTTTGATTGTACAATTTGGTTGGAGGTTGACACAGGTCTATGGTTATTCTAAGCATAAGCTGCAGCTGGCATAAGCAAGATCGTCATGCGGGCTGTGCCTCCACACTGATACAAAGTGCTCTCCCCTTGGGAGGGTCACACTGGCTTAGTTATGCCAAGCGTTACACTGGCTTGATTATGCCAGTGCTCCGAACAGCACAGCAGACCTCTCCTGCCTCGCCCGCTGCTGTCCTCAATAGTGTATTTCAGTTGATCTGCCTGTTCTGCTCCCCACTCTGTCTCTGCTGAGTCCTCTCACCACCCCACACCTCTGATCTACACCCCAGCTTATATGCTTTTATAAATAAATCTTTAAAAAAAAAAAAGAATACTCTCCACTTTTATTATGTATTTTATTCTGTAATATTACTGGAAATGCATTGCATTTACAGATTAATTTGAAGACAATTTGCATCTTTATAGTGGTAAGATCTCTTATCCAGCACATGAGATCTCCATTTATTAAGGAGGGCTTTTATAGTGTGCGTGATTCATTAATGCTTTAAGGTTTCTTTTTATTTTTTACCTCATTCACGCTAAACTAATTTGTCATTTAAATTAGTTTTACCAGTATGAGTGGAAGTTTTCCAGTTATTCCAGTAACTGGTTATTTTTAGTATATAAAAAAAGAACTCTTAAAAATATTTATCTTAAACCTGAATAGCTTACTGAAATGACTTTTTGATTTGATTCATTATATTTTTTGATGTAGAATCATGTCTGCAAAAGTGACTTATTTCTTTTCAGTGTACAAACTTCTTTTAATGCCATCTTTTTGCATTAGCCATATCTCCTGAATGATGTAGAATAGCCATTTAAATAATATGTTTCTGCCTTATTCCTGTCTTTCATGGGAATATCTTTGTGTTTGTTACTTTTATGAGGTGTTTTTTCATCAGTGGCTGATAGGGATTCTTATATTATACAAACATAAATTATCTGTGTTGTAACAAAGACATGGTGTATGTGTTTATACATATGTGTACATGGTATAAATAATTGAGCACAATGTATTGGAAAGACCTCAGCTCTTAGAATAATAAGCTTGGAATCTATACTTACTAGTTGTATGACATTGAGAATGATATATTACTCTATAAACTTATTTCTGCATGTGAAATAGGGAGGCAATGATATTCAAATGGATAATGTTGGTATGATCAGTAAAAAGAGGTGATGTTTGTCAATAGACTCACAAAATCCCTGATATAAAGTGTACTGAACAAATCTAGATTCTCAACTGGATCTCCAAGGACTTAGGGAATGAAGAAAGGCTGAGTGAAATTGGCAGACCACCTTTGCATTTCTGTCCTTTCCTTCTTAGTTGATAGCACATATCTGTTAACATGATGTATTGTTAATATATGCATGTTTAACTTCATCGCAAAGATACATGGGGTCTTTAAGATTGGATCCCTACTATAATGAAATCAATGATACAACAAATGAAAGAAATTTTCTTAACTTGTTAATAAATCGAAAAGAGAAAACCTCTTCCACTGTTTTTGAAAATTGATTTGTATATCCATTTAAAAAGAAAGAGACAACAACTCATCCCACTAAACTTTTTATTTTAAGATCCAAATGGTTTTATTCAGATTTGAGAAGTTGCTCAGGAGTGTTCAAAACCAATGGAAGGATCACTTTATAGTGATGAAGGTTTATTGATGATGTTAGTGTCAAGTTACTGCTAACTTAATAAACTAAATTAAAATGCAAACCAATCAACTCCATTATGAGTACTTTATACATGTTCTGTTTTTCATAATTTAGAAAAACAGACCAGTCTTCACTTGGACATGAGTTTGCTTCTTTTACTTCAGTTTCTCCAGAATGAATAATCAAAATCGCTTGAATGACCCCACACAGTTTTTCAAATTTGGGCAAGTTCCATTCTATCTTTTGTAATTTGGCTGGTTACTATTTAAACATGTTCCCTATTAGCTGTTAATTGTAGTATTCTATGGTATTGTGATTCTATGATTTCTAGAGCAATGTTCATTTCACACAAGTCTCAGTTTCCAAATATAAGACATGAAACAGATCTAACATATTTTAAGTTACCCAGGTAATTGTGAGTCCTTTGTTAGGGACTATGCTTTCTGTGATTTGTGCCCCCAGTGGAGCACCATTACTTCGATGGAGAATTCAGAACATATATAATGTGTGCTGCCATAGAAATTTTAATGGCGGTCAATGAAAGCAATATGTGAGTGATTTAAAGATCGTAAGTGGAAAATTTTAAATGTGTAATTTTGAAGTCAAGACAGTCTAGGCTTTTGGATTAGAATGCGAATTATTCTATCTGCCATAGCAGCAAGTGCTAATTCAATAATTGAGTGAGTGCAAAAAAGCCAGTTTGATATTTACTGAAATATAATTTATTGAGTGAACTGTAATTAAATATACGGTAGGGTAAAAGTACAGCACGGTGATTTTAGTGACTTATCACTGCAATTATAGGGTGTGTGTGTGTGTGTGTGTGTGTGTGTGTGTGTGTGTATGTGTGTGTGTGTGTACACATCAACAAAACTTTTCTCTTTCCAACAGGAAAGATATTTCTGTGTTCACTTAATTTGAGACTTCTGATTTCCTCACTTGTAGTCCAACTGGGAAGTTTCTCTTTTTCCATGTGTCCCCAGACGCATAAGAGGCCTGAATAAGAGTGATGCAGGCAAAGACCTGAGGCCTGGTTTCTCCCTCCTCCTTGCCTGCCTTCTGGGCCCTGGCCTGGTGTGTGGCTGCTGTTTATACCTGCTGAAGTGCTTTCTGTGTTTGAGTTGGCACCACCAACTTACATGCTAGCGCCCCAAGCCCTTCATGAGGTCTGTCCCAGAGCTTTGAAACCTATGAGCTGGCGGCTGGGGCAAGAGAATGTCTCAGTTTTTGGGTGAACTCCATGTTTTTTCCAAAAGGTTAGATCACTGTCCACAACCCAGGCTTGCTAGACAGAATGTAACAGTTACTGTTTGAAACATCCTGAACTTTTAAAGGCAAAAGTCAGAGGGGGAAGGGAGAGAAAAAGCCAAGGTCAATTTCACAGCTTGAAAAGGAACCTTTTTATATCTGGTAAATAAAAACTATTCGTGAACTGGAAAAACTTTATCACCAAGAAGGAAAAAATATCACTTCTTGTTATAGGAAGAGAATGTGTTTTTATAAACTTCCCAATTCTATCCCAAGTAATGTTTGAGATCAGACCAGATTAATCAGTGGTTGTGGCAAGGATACTAGAAGGGATGTAATTTTTGTAGAAATTTACCTGGATATCTCCCTGGTCCTTTCATTGGTCTTTAATTATTTTTAGAAGACTTGTATTTTTCATAAATGGAAAAATCAGGAAAACTCTGTTAATTGCTTTTCCTCTACCCATAGTTCTTTTCTCATTCTTCCTGTTGCACTTTTTTTTAGGGGTCATATCAGGAATATCATTGACTTTTTTTTGCCCCTAAGGTTTCTCTCTCCTTATCTCTTTCTATGGGAAACCTGGATTCATGAGGCATTTTACTTCATTTATATAAGCTTGAATGTGGCTAGGGTGATATATTTTACTTCTGTTTATATGTATGCTTGAATGAGCATGACATAAATATATAAAAGACTTCATACCTGAGAACTAGTCTTTTATTAAAAGCACTTCACCCCAAAGTATAACACCATCCAAATGAAAAAGTAAAATTAAGTTTAAAAGCTGGACACAACTGAATTTCAAGGTTCATAGCAATTTTGTTTGCAAGAAAGCATAATTGAGTCCTTGTTACTTCCTCTTCCCCACCTCTGAGCCACCAGTCAAGTACAAAGTCTATGTTCTTATAAATATGTTAAGAATTTGGTAATGTTTGTCTATGAAGAACACAAAAATGCCTCTGAATGGTGGAACTGTCAGTCATTTCACCAAGCCAAGGCAGAAGTTCCCTATTTTTGAGTTTCTACCTCAAGAAATGCTAGTGAGCATTTCTAGACTCTTCTAACTCTTTAAGCTAATACATTTATTCTTGAGTCAAACTCATTGGTCATCCATTTTATAGTGTCACTTCTTTCTGCCTCCTTCTTACCTCCTTTCCAGACTGAACTCATGTTGTTTGTCTGATAAGATTACAAGCATACATAGATGGAACATTTAATTTGAGCTGATTTGGAAGTAATGGCATTAGAGACATATCACTTTTAATGTGATATAGCTGTTCCTACATTTGGGATGACTTTGTCATTCAAGAGATTTATTGATGCAATGTATATTCCCTGGTCTTTTCATGAAAATTGTTTATATACCTGTGGGCATGGCCAGATGGCAGTGAATGACTCACATTCATGAGAACAGCATTCAGCCATTCATAGTTGCCAAGGTAAGCAGCAAAGGCATGCCCTCTGACACTCCACTGCCTTGTAAACAGTCTCTAAGGTAACAGACTAGCACCGTTGAACCCAGAGATCCTTGTGCTTTAGATTCACTGGGAAGGTGGAGGGGGCAAGAAGAGTAGAAAGACAACATGAAATAAGAAAAGTACTTTTGTTATTGTTCTGGCAACTTAAAAAGGGGAAAGAGTTAGAAGTGTAGGGGCTTCAGAAGTTCCCACTTTGGGTCTCAATAGAGGTTAAGTTCTGCTGTGAGCATAGTGCCACATTTCTAGGGTGATTTCAGTGACATAGACAACAAATAGTCCAAGGCATGACAAGGGGGGATGCTCTGTGTTGACACGGGCTATGACTTTGTGGTAAATTTGCAGGCACTTTGTTTCTCTTGAATTTCTGGCATTTTTAGGATTTTTTCCCCTGTACTATATCCCCTTGATGCTATCATTGGAATGGTAAAATGTCACCTGAGCAAGTATTCTAGAGAAGCTATTGCTGACTCAAATTGAATCTTGATGAGAAGGATTTTTTTCATTGAGCTACCTCCAATTGCAGAAAATTCTCAGATGACAGGTTCTAGCTCTTGCAATCAGTAGTAGTTTAGATTTTGAATTCAGTAAGTAATACTTGGATATTCTGTCTTCTATAGCATTTGGCAAATTGTTATGTTTAATACATCATCTATTAGGAGCTAAAAGAGAGGGAAGACTTGTTCCATGAAAGGGGAGAATAGTTTTAGAATTAGAGAGGCACTTAAGTTGAAAGAGGAGAATGGTTTCTGATAACTGAGTTTGCATTTGCTCAGTCTTCGCTGTATTGGAGAAAAAGAAGGATTCTAATAGTCCTGTTAAGAACTGGATTAGAGATGCATAATAACTTGCTATTACTAGCTGTCATCTTGTTAATATTCTTCAGGTATTATTGAAATGGCATGGGGGGCATAGGGTAAAGGGGGATTGGCCTTTATGTACTTTCTAAACTCAAACAGACTGCAGGGATAAAATTAAACCCATAAAATTTAACCCTTGGCATAAAGTTAAATCCATTTTTTCTTTCTAAAATTTTTTTTTATTTAGTTTTATACTTATTTTTATTGAGGTGATATTGGTTTACAACACTGTATTTGATTTAGAGGTATAAGATCACATTCTTCAGATCTATGTTACCACACTACACCCACTACCAAAGCACCTGTAGTCCCCCACAGTAGTCCATCATGCCCCCTCCCCATTTTGCTCTCTCTGCTCTCTTGGCCCTCTCATATCCTCAATTCTAAAGTCAGATTTCTAGACTCAAACCCATTCTTAACACCTAATGTTAAGTGAACTAGGACAGACTAACAGATAATTGCTCCAAGTTAGACCTTGTTGAAGTTCTTTTCCTTTGGTTTACTATCAAACCAAGGAGCGATGGATATTTAATAGAGAAGGATGTGAATGAATAGACTGGCTCTTTTATGCTCCCTGATGTGACATGCAGAAGGTCAATGGAGGGGTCAACATGGCCTTAACAAACAACCTACTAGCACAAGGGTAATGGGAATGCCCCTTTGCCATTAACCCCTTTGATAGGAGTTAACGCAGTAAGCATTACCTATTACTGCTGCACCTATTGCACCACTAAGCTGGGAGAGTGGACCATAAGCACTCATAGACCATCTACTAATACATAAAGGATTCCTTACTGCACACCAGTTAACATACTATTTTAGTGGTCTCTGTCTCACTGTGTCATCTAACTATAAGAGGCTTGCATTTGTCCTACCCCAGCAAGATTACATTGATAATGGAGATCCTGGAAATCATTAGTCATTTTTGATGTGAAAGATTATCCATTCCCTGGAAAGCCATGTTTAGTAGAGGGAAGGTGAGCTGAAGTAAGACCTTTGGCTAGAAATACTATAGAGATCTTTCTTAAAAAGCTGATCATTAAAATCTGTATAAAAGTGGAATGGTAGGGCTCAAAGGACCTTATAAGATCCATATATTTATTAGTTTGCCTTTAAGCAAATGCATATTAAGTCACCCAGGAAAGAGAACTAGTTCTTCTTTCCTTAATATTTGAGAAGGGAAAACTATACAGAATCCCCTAAAATTAATTCCATGCTTTGGCCCTTAAAGGTATCTTGGGTCAAATTAAAATCCTAGCTTTTAAAATCAAGCTACATTTCCTACCAGTTATATGCTGTCCTTAAAGAGATGATATTCTATTCAATACAAATTGTATATATTAAAATTTCCAGTCATAGGAATTTATAAGACTCCCCAACTTGTGTATAGATTCTAGTTCATATAATGTTGGGAAATGTGCAAGCTATTAGAACTAATGTTTTCTATGATGAGAATGGTAATAATAATATTAGTGATGATGATAATAATAATAATGTTGTAACAGGATTGGTTATGTGCTTACCATGTACCAGAAGGAATCAAGGACAAGTTCATCAGAGCTCACATTTCCTTATTTTTTTTTCATTTCTTGTCATCTTTAGATCCGTCACTAATACTTGACCTTGGAGAAAGAGTTGAGGAAAAGAGAAAAGCTACATAAGTTAGAGCACTCCTTTTAACTTAGAAAGAAGTTATAATAAGAAGGATTTGGGATGGACAGAAAAGCAATGAAGATAATTTTAGTGAAGGAAAGGGTCTAGCCACATATAGTTTTTGTAATAATCTGCTGTGACATCTATGGAGATGATATTTGTAAATGACAGTCCAAACCCAATTTGCTAACACAATCCTTTGAGAGACTCCAGAAAAACATAGTGATCTTTAATATTGCATAAATATTATTTTATAAAGAACATTCCAAAAGGAGATAGAGAATTTAAGATTAATCCAGAGGGCATTGACAAGGACTGGGCAGAAAGCCTATGTAGAAAGGTCAAAGAAGTATACCTGAGGATGACAGCTGGGTGAATTTGGAGTCCTACATGCCATGCAGGGAAATATCTTACTAAATAGGTAGATCTTGTGATATTGTTCTGCCCTAGAGAAAAGACACTCCATAAATTTCCTAGGACTATGATGGTTATTACTTGAGAAATTGCTTCCGCTTGAAAAAATGAGAGAGGCCTTTCCTTTCTCAGAGTTGGGAGATTTATAGACTTCCTCTTCTGCCTTTAACATCACTCATCTCAAGTGGTTTCTGAGTATGTCCAGTGTCCAAGCTAGCTTTGAACTCCAAAACTGAATGAGGCCAGAATGTGCTGACGAGAAAAATCAGTAGACTCTTCAGTGAGATTCTGAGGGATATTTTCTGTAATTCTATACATCAACTTTGTAATTCCAACTATAAAGAAAAAAAAATGACTCTGGTAGAGAAACGTGTGATATATTCTACAGTAAGTACATCAGCTTCTGTTCGTGACTAGGGAAGACATTGTCTGAGAGAACAATGATTAATAAACAGAGAATGAGAAATTTAAATTTTACATCTGCAGCCGTCAGATAAAAAAATATATCCGTTTCATGGGCTGTCTCAGGATCTCAGATACAAGGCTTCGATTATTTTTGTTGACTGGGTTCAGATTTACTGATTTAGTAAATTGTCATGTTTAGGTTAAGTGTAAGGTCTATTATCAATTTATATATGTTTTGTGTGTAACAATGAGCACAGTGATTTTTCAGATACATTCTGATTTCAAGACATTAAAATATAATTTAGAATAAAGGAAATATGGTTGTTTGTAAAAGATGATATTAATATTTTTCACCATTTAAGCTCTCTACTTTTCACTATTGAAACTCTGGTTATATATGTCAAAATAATTTAAAATTTTACTTTTCATATTTTTGTGGAAATTGCTAATATAGTATGGTTACTAAAATTTGGATGCCATAGTAAAAGATTCATGGGAAAACCTTAATCATTGTCTTGTGGGAAATATTTTCTCTCACCGAATTTCAATAAAAGCTATCTAAGTTTATGTAATACAGTCTTAGTAATGAACAAATATTTTTATAGAATGAAGTATGACGGAGTAGAAAAGGAACTGAGCTGGGAAGCAAGCAGTCTGGATTCTAGTGTGTTCTCTGTGATGCATGAAACATATCATATGTGATATTGAGCAAGTCAGCTTGAAATACCTTGAGTATTTTCAAAACTACAGAAGCCTCAGATTTACTATGGACTACATTATATTTATTTCACTAGTTTTGAAAATAATGAGTAAAAACTGACCAGAGGAAACCTTTGCAAATTACTTATATTTATTATAGGATTAATTAACACAAAAAGAACTTTCCAATATTAAATCATTTACTTTACCAAGGCCAAAGTTCCTTTTGGATAAAAGTTAAAGGTAACCAATTTGTACATATATGTAATTGTTCATTAATCACCTTGTAGATGCAAATGCTCTTGACCTATCTTCTGTAGCTGCCTCTGTCATCCTGGGGATTCTGGAAGAAGGCACCTTTCAAACTGAGGTCCAGGACTTTGGACCAGTGCTTTTATCTTGCAGCGATTAGAACTCTGAGGGACATCACGCTCCCTTGCAGTGGGAGAAGTGAAAGCAGTGGGAGCAGCGTCATCATTGACTATGGAAGTTCTGGGTTTGTTTTCATACCCTGAAAAGGAGGGGCTTTGAAGAATTTATTTTCTTAAAGGTGCTCTGCTAAGGTTGACTGCATGCAAATTATTGTAATATATTGATCCTAGGGATGATTAGTGCCAGTCCTGCTTTGGCTACCCTCACCCATATAGTAGGAGACTTAACATCTAAAAATTAGTTAACCCCATTATGTTAATGATAAGATGTTGATGCAAATGGCATGGGTTTATCTTTTTTGATTGCTCAATAATATTCCAATGTGTACATAAACCACACCTTCTTGATCCAATCATCTGTTTGGGGGCATTTAGGTTGTTTCCATAGTTTGGCTATTTTAACTAGTGCTGTAATAAACTTAGGAGTGCAGGTTTCCCTTCAAATTAATGTTTTTAGACTCTTCCAAAATTTCATATAAATATTATCACAAATGTCAGGTTTGGACACTCGTATAAAGATAGTAATAAGCATTTATATAAAATGGATTGTGGTTGAGATTTCATAGATCAATAATGGATTTTCTTGCTAGAATTTCAGCTATCCCATTCTGAACATTGACTGCTAAACAGAGTTTGTATTTCTCCCTTACCAGCAATTCTACCTATTTCCCTTTATATTTTGACACATATCCAGACATTCTTTTCTCATTTTCATTGTAAAGGTAATGGTTTGTAATCCTTTCAAGTTTATTGTTTTTCTGTTCTTAAAATTAAGGTGAAAAATTACCAAATTTTGGTCAAGAGATTCTATATTCATAAGGACTTAAGGCTTCTATTGGAGTTCTCTGTGACCTGAAGCATATGAAAGTGGGGTGCTTTTATATAAACTATTCCACTATGATCTTGTGGAAAATGAAGAGACTGTTCCGTTATTATTATTACTGTTGTTGTTGCTATTAGAGTTTTAAAAGAGATGATGGCCATTGTGTCAAGGTTATTACAAATATGCCATTATTTTAAATTACTGCTTTAAATAGTTATAATTAGATACTTTCATTATATAAAAATAAGTTAACTTGTCTTGATTAGCAAAATTGTTTTGGGAACTCATGAAAAAATTGAGCTAATTCTTTAGTTTCCAGGGAAATTCAAGTCTATGTTCCTTATATGCCCTTTGAGAGATCATCCAATGGGAAAATATTTCCCCAATTACTAAGGTCATATCTACAATGAGGCCATTATTTTTACATGTAGAAAAAGCACTTTGTCTTTAAATTTGATCATATTTCAAAAGTCCATAGTTTTGCTAGTGTTTCATCCCACCAGGAAGAACTCCAGATAAACATGTATGACCTATTGCACTCAAAATGAATTATGGAAGACTACAGTAAAAGTGAACTGTCCAAAGGAATTAAAGACTTCCAAATGGAGAAAAAGGATTTGAGTAACTAAGCGCCTGAGTTCCTACTTTGGTCTGTAATGTAAGTTCTAACATTTTGGGAACCTTGTAATCTTTGGTAAAACAAACCATCTGTCTAGTGTTTTGACAATTAAAATAATTTATTGTTGAAAAACCCTTACAAATACTATTAGGGAGTCTGTTATGGTCATCAATAATAACATACCCTTTGAGTCTGTGTCTACATGATAATGAACAATGGAATGGAAACAGAAAGCTTGCTTCCAAAAAGCTAAAATGCATGCTTTATCCTTCTGGTTTTCATCATCACATTAGATATCATTTAAGTTTTTTTTATTGTGGAAAATATATGTAATTATAAAAGGTTCAGAGGCAAGCTAGGGCAGGGTGCATTCGAGACTTGTGCATGAGCTGCACTGGGGTAAAAGGGTTGATTTAGAGAGAAGCAAAATGTCAGATTGTGGAGGTTCTTTTAGGATAAGCCAGGTGGTTTGGAGTTTATTCCCTGTGGAGTAGGGAAACCATTGAAATCTGGGGGAAAGAAGAGGCTGGATTAGAGCAATGCTCACAGTAAGATCAGACTTAAATTCTCCCTGTCCTGTTTCCCAATTTACCTGCCTAGCCAGGTCTTTGGTTATGGGTGTGAGGGGAGAAAAACTTTAAGCCCCTGTCTGTATTCCCAATCAGGTAAGAAGTTAAAATTAGCACTATTATTTCTGTTTTGCTTCTGGGCAAAGTGAAAGCTAACTTACTTATTGACTCTCTGCCCCCTCTTAGTGGGTCATATCTGTGATGCCACAGATCCACTCAGTTATTTTGCTATTTGATGGACTCAAAAACTCTGTCCAGCCATCCAGGGTCTGGAGGGTGGTTAGTACAGGACCTGGGGTTTGACAATGATGATGACAAAAAGAGCTCCTCAAAAAAAAACAAAAACAAAAAACCAACAATTTGCCTTCAGGATGTATTAAAAAATAAATAAATAAGCTGTGGTAGGATGAGAAGATCATTCTAACCTTGCCAGTGCTTTATTGTAGATCTTTTAGCCAGACCCCAAATAGCAATCTGCCTTAACCATAATTCCTGAATTCGTTTACTTGTGCATTGCTTTTTATTACTTGTGGTTAGGATTTAGCCTTTGAAATTCTGTGGTATGCAAAAATTTAATACTTCAGGTTGTTTTATTTTTTAAATAACTAAGTCATAATTTAACTTTCTTTTGTAAGTCTCCCACGCCTAAAGGGTTTGCATCTTTATTATTTCAAAGGGATGTTGTAAGGATAAAGTGAGATTATATATGTGAAAGTATCTTTAATTTCTGTATATAGAGAGGAATTTTGCATAAGTGTGTGTTGGGGGGTGTGTGTCTGTAGCTTTAGAAGTTTGGGGCTTTAGAGAAAAGCCAATTCTAGGCAATCAGATTTTGTTCTAAATCCGTGTAACTTCCTTTTATAATTAATTGATTAATTTATTCATTGTTTTTTACAATAAGGTTTTTCAGTTGATTTAGAGGTATAGCAGTAGCTACAGACAGGAATTTTTTAATCTCCTTGATGAAAAAAAAAAGGAGGGAAAAGGAAAGACTCATTTTCTCTTCATAAATCTTTCTCTCAATTGGTAGAATTACAAGTTCTCAAACTATAGAGCTTTTTGTTTTAGCAATGGCAGTATGGTGCCCTTGAGGGATATCTTTAGCATTTCTGTGATGAATGTGCTAAAAGTCACATTTCAGATACTCACAGAAGAGGGAATTCTATAACTGTATCAGGTTATATTACCTAGCTCCAGGTCTCATTTTGCTGCAAGTATAGGTAAGGCCATTCTGTACTGGCCACTGGGTGCAAGTAGAAAGGCAAATAAGGCAAGAGAATATAAATTATCCTAGTTTATGTTCCAATATTTTTTTGGTTCTTTTTTGAAAAAAAATACTGCATTCTCTAATTATAAAAGTAATACATATTTTCATTAGAACTATAAAAATTATGAACATACAAAGAAGATTAAAATTACAACTTCCTTAACAAACAGGGATAATTAGTTTTACCTTTGCATTTGTTATATTTTAACTTTTTTTATTCCTATGTATCTTACTTGTTAGCCAATTTGGGAAAATGCCACACATATCTTCTTGTATAATAATTTCCCCCCCTAATTATAATGTAAGCATGTTCCCACATCATTAAATAGTACTTGAAAACATCTTAATGACTATCTCCTATTCCATTTTATGGATAGATGTGTGAAGTAATGTGTGTGGGAGTTAAGAGCATGGATTCTGGAGTCAAAGGCCTGGGTTTGAATCCCAGCACTGCTGCTTGCCAGCTGTATGCCTCTGGGCAATTTACTTAACCTCTCAGTACGTCAGTTTCTTCACCCCAACAATGAGATAAAAATAGTAGGTTGTTGTAAGGTCATCATAAAGTTATTGTAAGGATTCAATGGGTTAACTTGTTTATCAAAACATTTAGAACGGTTCCTGGCATAAAATGTTATTATCATTAAAATAATAAAATAAGCCATTAGAAATTATTACTATTAATAATAAATGATTAGTATGTCATTATTAAGTAAAATAATAATTGAATATTAAATTATAATAGTGAACTATTATTCTCATTATAACATGATTAATGTACTGTTAAACTATTTTTCATTTTTGTCCCTAAAAATAGCCATGGTGATTATTCCCGCATCCAAGTCTTTTTTCCATCTGATTATTTCCTTAGGAAAATTTTCTTAGAAGTGGAATTACAGAATCAAAAGAATTAAATATATGACTAAATTGCATTCCAGAGAGTTTCCAAGACTTTTACCTTTCCACTTCCAACCTTCAGTTTGCCTATTTTACCATACCATTAATAGGACTGAGAATTTTTATTTAAATATATTTATATTATAATGTGTTAATTTAAATTTTCATTTATGTGACTATTTTAGAAGTTCCTGAAAATGTTTTTTGTTGTACATTTTGCCATGTATGTTGTCCATTCATATCCTCTCCCTATTTGTTTATAGAAATTCTTTATTTCAACTTGTGGTTTGTCATAATTTGGGATACACCTCCCCCCAAGTTTTTTAAACTTTATTTGAGATGCTTTTTGTGATATACACTTTTTATATTTTTTAAAGACAAATTTTATGATCTTTTATATTTGTATTCACTTACTGTAGCTTTTATGCTTAGTAAATCTAAAATTACAAGATTATTATACCCATCTTTTCGTCTAGGTTTTTTTTATACAGCAATCATTTTAGCTCATCTGGAATGTTTATTAAGTAAGATTTGAGGTACAGATTCATGTGATATGTTCTCCAAATAGTTAACCATTTTTCACAGAATTATTTATTGAGAACTTCCTTTCCTTATAGACTTAGGAAGTTATTTCTATAATAAACTAAATGTTATTGCTCAGCAATGTATTATACCTGTTTCTGGCATATTTATTTCTGTTTCTCTGCTATACAGTTTTAATGCTATAATTACATAGGGTACATTTTCATATCTGTTAGTGCAAATGAGATACTGCCTCTTAGCATCACAACAGCTATAAGGTCCCTAGATCTGTTACCAACCACCTTTACCTATTCCTACCTCTATCATATATACTAGGAAGTCGAAACCTTCCTCTTTGGCCATCTCATGCACCTATATGTGGTCATGTGCTCAAGTTCAAACTAATGAACCATGTGCAGAATTTTTTTAAGATTTATTTATTTATGCATACAAGCTGGGGTACATGGGGCAGTGAGAGGGTTCACCAGAGACAGAGTGGGGAGCAGAACAGGCAGATGGACGGAAATACACTGCTGAGGGGAGTGGTGGGCGAGGCAGGAGAGGTCTGCTGCACCATGTGGGAATCTCCCTGGCAGGGTGTCTAACTCGCTTCACTGCTGTCGACAGCTGCACAGCACAGCGCTTAACCGCTGCACCACCAGGGAGGCCCTATGTGCAGAAGTTTTTGAGGGATTTTTTAGAAAGAATTTTTGGGATGTCATTGTTTAATTTTGTTATAATCTTCCAGAGGTGGAAGACTGAGGATCCTATTGTCTTTTTTTCTCCTAATAGAGTTATAACAAGTAAGAGATTTTTTTTTTTTTTAGTCATTATTTCCTGTCCAAAGTTTCCCACATAATGTTCTTTAGATTTTAACAGATATCTCTTGATGATATCTTGGACAGATATCTCTTGTCCAGGATCATCTGGAAGTGGAATCCTGTGCCCTTGGAGAGACACCTTACACATTAGCTTATAAAAGCTTCTGGATACAAATTTTTAATGTTGCTTAATTCAGCATTCTCAAAACTGCTATGAAGATAGTCACTCCCCCCACCTTTTATTTTGAGGACTACCTCTTACTAGGGAGTTGGATTTTTAATGAAGCCTACTATAGGGATTGTAAATGTTTGCTTTTCACTAGATAAATGATTAAAAATTTATAATGTGTCCTTATGATTCAAGTTATACCATTTTTTATATCACTAAGGACTTGCTCTTTAGTTGAGTCTTATCAAAAATTAAGCTAGTTAACTTTCAATTTACTTTTCCATGTGCATTTTTCCACATTATAGCAACTGCAATGTCTGAGTACAGCTACAGGTGGTTTCATGTTTTGGTGAAATTTAGGAAGATATTGCCCAAGTATCTGTGTCCACGTGGTTTTGATTATCTTTTCTCTTTTACTCTGGTTTACATTCTATTTCTCTATTCCTTGCTAGTCCATTTTGGATTAGCCGCTATTGACAAATTCTGTTTCTATTGTAGTCACTATTGACAAATTCTGTTTCTATTGTCACTGTCTGGCAGTCACAATTGCCAGAATCTCAGTGTGTATGTCTGTAACAGTCAATCTTCATCTAGATAATTAATATTTATTGTGAAATACATTTTATGAATGATATTCTTTGTTCTTAAAATTTATTTTCTCTGTTAGTTATATAGAGATAGTGGGAAAAGAATTTGCCTTCTATGTGAAGTAGTTATAGCAAAAGCACTTGCTTTAAAATACCTTGGTATCATTTGCACAAGAACTTCCATGATTCTAGTTCCAACTTAACTATGTTGAGCTTTCCCTAGAAGACTCTTCACCATCATTCAGAAGGGTCTGCGTCTATAAAGTAACTTTCACTCTCTCTCCTATCCTTTCTTTTTTACTACAGTAACTACAGATAAATTGTTCTACTTTCTGTGATATGGATAATTAAAATGCTAAAATTTTAGATTTTAGAGGACTAGGTTTTACGTTGTATACCTTCTTAGTTACAAAATGAAAGCACTTAATGATTCCAGGTAATGTCAAGATATAGGCCTGGGAGAAGGCAGATTAAATGACCATCCTTTGTGGGGTCAGTAATTGGCCAGCTTTGCCACAGAAACTCACTGGCAAGGTTTGGAACACACTATTGCCTTCACTTTAAAATAGTTGAGTGAGGACTATGATTTGTTAGATTTCATAGGAAGTAATCATTTAATGTAGTAGGCCATAGACACAACAAATCCAAGGATTTAAATTGAGTAACCATGTGGCCACAGATATGTAGGCAGTATCTTCCTAAATTTCACCAAAACATGAAACCAATATCAGAGAACTTATATAGATACAACCTTGGGCAGCTCTAGAGGGAACTTTTCCAGGCAGAAAGCAGAAAAGGCAATGAGCCCATGAAGTCCAGAATCTTGATCTGAGGATGAAAAAGAAAACAAATTAATGCAGACTAACATCAGCCTGCTTTCAAATAAAAGTTGACTTATCAGCATGCCCCTGGCTGGTACAATTCACAGGTGGCTGGATATGATATTGCAGTTGTAAAGAATTCCAGGAGATATGAATTTTTGTGAAAATTGCTCCCAAAGCTTTCTAGCAACAGTCTTGACAACTATTGCTGACAGTTGAACAGCTAGGACCATGCAGCAGTATCTATAATCCGCTCTAGTTTACCTTGAATATATGTTAGAAATCTACTTTTATCTCATTTCCTTAAAATGAGCCATAGTGAAAATATGGCGCAAGGATAAGATCAGTCATGCAGTCTTTTTTTTTTAAAGATTTATTTATTTATGCATACAAGCTGGGGTACAGGCCAGAGGCATGGGGTGGCGAGAGGGTTCACCAGAGACAGAGTAGGGAGCAGAACAGGCAGATGGACAGAAATACACTGCTGAGGGGAGCAGCGGGTGAGGCAGGAGGTCTGCCATGCCATGCGGGAACCTCCCCTGCCAGTTCCTCGAACTTTCGTTGCCACCAACAGCTCCACAGCGCAGCGCTCACTGCCGCACCACCAGGGAGGCCCCATCATGCAGTCTTGAACACAACAATGATATCCACTGGCCACGTGCCTTTGTAAGTTAGTAAAAATTCTGAATTTTTCTTCAAAATACAAATTGATGTTATGTGTATCGCTTATAAACTCTGAAAGCTCATTTTGTAAAGGGCATAATAATTATATTTCTATACAGTTAAATGTCTCTATAAGAATTTAAAAATGTTTTGCTGTCTTCAACTTCAAAGAAATTTTAAGGCAAACCAGTTACCTGGTCATTAAAACATCGTAAAACCCACAATGACAAAATTTCCCATGGCAATGTTTCCCTTACAGCGTTATTCTGATATGAAATTAAAATTGAAACATAGCTTCAGGAGGCAATGTTGAAATACTTACTTGAGATCAGATATTTACAGGTTTCCCATCTCTTTTGAAGTATGCAAAACAAACTGCTCAATTATAAAATCTTTCCAATGGCGAGATTTCCATAGAGTGTGGTCAGCTTTCTGGGAAAATTAGATTGCGTTCAAGAATTTTGAAATGTGAACTTCAAACCTGCTGTGTTTCCATTTGGTTTCATCAGATTTTCTTTCAAAAGTTTTATTGCACCCTGACTCGGCACTCTCAAGAAAGCAAAATATAATAATAAGGGTAACAGGTATACTATAGAAAGCACTCCATCTGGAACTCATTTTGTTCTCCAAAAGCATACTTCAATGTTAAAGCAAATACAAAACACTCCAATATAGTTAAAGTTTTGCAAAGTCTTTTTCTTAAATTACCATTCTTAATTTTCATTCTTAATTCTTTTGGTCTATTTTCTTCTCCACAGATTTTTAAAATTCTTCTTGATAATTTGTACTGTTTCTTTGAAATTTAGTATGATTCAGGTGTCTTCTGATGCACAGAAAATTCTTTCTATTCCCCCTTCTTTATACCTTTCCTTCTACTCTTTCTGAATGCATGCTACTGAATGCACTCTTTCTGAAAGCCAAGGTAAGCCCCTATTCCACACCCTCCTGCCCTTGATATGGATACCACAGCCAGTTTTCCTCCACCCAGATTCCTTTTTAGCCACAGTAACCATTAGAGTTGAACATCCGTCGTTACCTTTCTCTCTTGCTTTGGTCTTCAAGCCAGGTATGAGCTATAAATTGAGGTAGAATGTACAGCTGGGTAAATAAAGGGTGGGGTGAAAAATGAAATAGGTTTCCTATCGTTTTTCACTAAGTTTGAAAAACAGAGTTGGCAAAGAGTAAAAAAAATAAAACAGGAAGCAGGATTGCCATATAAATTAAATATTTTCACCCCAACCCTTTTTAGATAGCCCAGGGGTATTAGGAGCGTGTGTGTTTTGGATGGGCTCCGCAAGCGTTCCAGCAGTAAATGCCAGCATGTTCGAAGTCAGGCTGTCTTTTGGGGTTGGTTAAAAATATGTGTGAAATATGTACTTTTATTTTAAGCCAAGTCAAATGTTTTCAATCATCCCCCCTTACTTGCTTCTCCTCTTTTCCCATCCTGTCATTTTTTGTCCCCCAAACAGTAAAATATACCCCCAAATGGATTTTTGTTCCCAAAAGGAAGTTTAGTGATTAAGAGTTACAATAAAACATATATTATTGCCCTCGAAGGTATTCACCAAGAAGCTGGCCAGTGTCACTACTGGCTGGCATTTTTGAGTGTCAGATATTCGTGAGTAGAAGTTAGAGAAGCATGCAAAGAAACCACGTATTTGGCTCAGAAACAACAGGGAACCAATGGATAATTGAGGGTGAGAAATGGTCTATAACTTTTTACCCCGGTGGTGATGAACCTATAATTCCCAAATTGTTTGTGTAATTTTCTATTTCTACCACATCAGTGACAAATATTATTTTGTACTGCATGTTCCCTGTGTATTTTTTTTCATCAGCAAGGTCCAAGTAGGATGCCTGAAAGGAAAATAATATACCTGGGGCCATCATACCTAGCAAGAAATGCCACAGATGTACCCCAGAGGAAAAATATAGACTTCTGGTGGAAGCCACAGAGTCCCTTCTGCAAAACGCTTCTCTAATGTTGATAGACTTTAAAAATATATGTCATTTGATCTAATTAGAGGAAGTGCTCAGATATTCAAATTTTACATTAAGCTGTCGAGGAACCTTTTATATTTGGCATAGGCTACTGAGGCTGCAAATACTCTACGGAAAACTGAAGCAAAGGCTTTGTTTTCCCACCACCAACACTCCCAATAATTAACCGAGCCTGTTTAAATTCAGGGGGGATCTTATGCAACTGTATTTACTATGTATTAGGTGTCAGAGTTAACCCTTCCCACATCTTGAAATGTATTTACTGTAAGAGGTTTTTATTTTTTTGAGAAAATAATCCCTAGGTGAGTTATATGGCTTGAGAGTAGGGTAAGCCAACCTTTCCAAATGAATCTTGAAGTATAATTTATTCAAAGAATGTCTCTTGACATGTGAATCCAGGTTTCGGTGTTTGCTGTTTTTAAATTGGTTTAACTCAGCAAACACCATTAAATTGTTGACTGTGTAAAACTCAGTGCTAGGTGTTGTTTACAGGATGTTAATGACCTGGAAGTTATTCACCCTGACAAAGTCCAACACTCTTTTATTATAAAAACTCTCTGAAAGCTAGGGATATAAGGGAACTTCTTCAACATCATAAAGAGCATCTATGAAAAACAAAACAAAAATCCACAGCTCACATTATACTCAATGTGAAACATTGAAAACTTTGCCCAAAATGTGGGAAGCATGATAATGAGCCCTACTTTTACCACTGCTAATCAACGGTTTTCTGGAAGTCTAGCCAGAGCAATTAGATAAGAAAAAAAAAAAAAAAGAAAGAAAGAAATTTAAGTTGGAAAGAAAGAAGTAAAACATTTTCTATTCACAGATTACTTGGTTTTATATACAGAAAATCCTAAATAATCCACAAGAGAACTACTAGAGTTAATAAACAAATTCAGCAAATTTCCAGATGTGCTAGGTTTTGGTCAGAGTTTAGCACTTTAGTGTCTTCACTAAATAAATTTAATAGCTGGTCCACGGAACAACAGTGAATGTTTTAAAATGTGAATATGGAAAGTCTCTTGTTAAATGGCTAAAATAATTTTATTCATTGTCCCCATAATCAGCTAAATGTGTGAAATTCTCATGAGATTATTTTGGCAATAGGTTAAATTTTGGTTAAAATACAAATAGTTGTGAAGTTAAAGCTCACTATGTCTTGAAATAAATTCATTTATTCAGTTACCTTCTAAGAGCAGATGATATTGGATAGAACAGAAGAAGAGTGAGGATGAGCTGCAAAATGGAGCCAGGAGAGAGGGATGGACACATGAGAGAGGCTTTAAAGGAAGACGAAGAAAGAAGGGTCAGAGGAATCAACAAACAAAAGAACCCTACATGTTCCTCATTCATTGTAATAGCCCTCAGTCACATCTGACTGGTAAAATTTAAATTTATTCAAATTAAATTAAAAATTAGCTTCCTTACTTGTGGTAGCTGTGTTTCAGCCATGTGTGACTAGTGACTGTCATATTGGACAGCATGAACATACAGCATATTTATATTGCAGAAAATCTATTGAATATGCTGCATTAGGACATGGTTTTTCCTTATTTCATTCATCAATATCTAGTGAATATATTTCTTTGTTACAGATTACCTCAAATACAATTTTTAATGATTGAATAGCATCTGATCATATTAATCAATAATTTCTAAAAAAGTCAATCACTACAAAATAGCTTTTGTGTAACTTTTATGATAAAACCATGTAGCAGATTTTTACACTCACATTATTTATTTTGAATAAATTCTTGTAAGTAAAGTGTTTGGATTAAATGTTATAAATATTTTTAAAGCTTTTGATATGTGTGGCCAAATTCTTCTCCAAAGAGTTTATGGTATGTAAATAGCCATACACAAGTAACAGGAGAGTCATTTAATTTTGAAAGGAAAAGAACTATACTCTAAATAGCAAAAACAAAACAAAACAGAGTAGCAGCATAGCACTCTCTGTGAAGAGTAGCATCATAGCGCTCTCTGGGTAAGAATTAGCTGTGAGGATCTAAACTGCAGCACAATATAACAAAAAATAATAATTAGTAACTACTTTTATAGTATTCCTATGTGGTGGGAACTATTCAGGCATTTTATATATTAGTTCAATCCTCTTACAGCTTATCGGTTAGATACTACTGTTACTGCCAACAAAACTGAGACACCTGGAGTTAAGTCACTTGCTTGAGGTCACATGAAGCAGAAAAACTGCTTCAAAGAGAAACTGTTTTGGATTCATCTTATTTCATCCAGACTGGGAAGGGTTCAAGAGTTCATGCCTTTAACCATTCTACTACATTGTCACTCAACCATTTTATTCAAATCCTTATGGAATCAAATGAAGCAGTACTATGGAGGGCTATAGCTGTCCAAGGGACAGGGGCTAGTGGAAGACAGGTCACTATGGGGTCTCACCCGCACGCACAATTGCAATACCACTCAGAGTCAGGGAACAACAACAATGGGGTTTGTTTAAGAAACACGGGAAGCAAAGAGTTTCTGGGACCACAGGTGGGCTTTCTACATCACAACAGATAATGAGCACAGTGTCCAGAACTCCTAAACAAGAGGCCACTCATCCAACATGGCTTCATCCCATCTACGAGGGCCTGGAACTCATGGCCCACCAGCAAGCAGTAGGCCAGGGTCCAGCTCACTGCAACTCCAGGTGCACCCGGGTAGGGTTGCTGGGATGACACTGCAGCAGTCCACAGCAGGTCTGAAGGCTGGGATGGAGAGCACCAAACACTGGACCAGACAGCAACATAGGCAGCTGCACCAGGAGGCAGTGCTGGCTGATCAGGTGCACCATGTTAAAAGCTCTCAAAGTGACCAAGATATAGTGATGTACACCTGCCAACAGTGCTGGATAGCACTGGCCTATAGTGCCGGTCACCTGGTCACCAGAAGCAGTTGTCAGAAACACCATTTTGTGAGTTGTTGGCCCACACCAACAACAAAGAGCTCTTTTAGACACCATGCCCAGGACCTTTGGCGCTCCTTTCAGGCAGTATCAGGCTGGAGGGCAGCAGGTAGGCCCAGCTTCTGCGAAACTTTTTGACTTCTCTTCTTTCTTCGGAGGTTGGCTGGTGGCTGCTTCTTTCTTCTTTCTTCTTTCCTCTTTCTTTAGAGGCCAGGAACAGTGACCCAGAGTCAGTCCAACCTGGCTTCTGCCCTGCCTTATATCCTCTTTCAGGGTCCCACATCTGCAAATCTGATAGGACTGTTTTCAGTCCTATGGCTGATTGAACCATTTACCAATCAATTCATAGCTCACACCTGATAGGTCAGTTCTGCGATCCAAGCTCCAAAGCCCAGGGCCTCTCCACCGCCTGCAGCCCGGGGGAGTCATGATGTTGGAGCTGGCACAGCTCCCTGCTCCTCCCTGCAGGCCCGAACCAAGGGCTGCATGTCCCGCACCTGCAGGGGAGCCCCACTGCCCGCATCTCCACAGGCCTCTGCCAGAAGCCTGAGCCCCAGCGGGGCCACTGATGGTGTCACTTGCCAGTTTTGCTCCACAGCCCATCTGTGGGATCCAGTTTCACAAGTATTATGGATTGGATTGTGGACCCCAAAAAGATATGTTGAAT
This sequence comes from Scalopus aquaticus, assembly GCA_004024925.1. Lineage (NCBI taxonomy): Eukaryota > Metazoa > Chordata > Mammalia > Eulipotyphla > Talpidae > Scalopus > Scalopus aquaticus. The sequence goes on along the minus strand of PVIJ01002462.1, from coordinate 106,328 downwards.
TCCTAAGTCCCAGTCCTTCAGAATGTTAACTGATTTGGAAAAGAAGCAGAGGCAGATATAGTTTAAGAGGAAGTCTATTCTACAAGTGACTCCTGATCCAGCGTGCCCTGTGTCCTCACAAGAAGCTGACCAGGCAAAGACACAGAGACACGAGAACGCCATGTGATGACAGGGACAGAAATTGGAGTTATGCTACACCACGCCAAGGAATGTCAAAGATTGGTAGTAAGTCACCAGAAGCTAAGCAGAGGATTCTCCTACAGGTTTCAGAGAGAGAAGAGCCCTGCCAAAACCTTGATTTCAGACTTCCATCTTCCAGAGCTGTGAAAAAAATAAATTTCTTTGGTTTTAAGCCACCTAATTATTGGTGCCATGTTACAGTAGCCCTAGGAAACTAATATATCAGATAACATAGAAAGGCATTCCAGCGTCTGACCAGGAACTCAGTTGGCCCATGAGGTCATCTCACCACTTATCATTTTGCCCCACTCTTACATCTGTCAGAAACCTGCTTAGTGACAGTCACATGTGCTGAAGGCCAAAGGCAATATGTTTGCCATTGCAATGGTATGTCTTGGAAATATCAAAGAACATTCCAACTGACTCACAAAGTGAGTATTTTATTGAATCTGCCAACACTGTATTCAATTTCTGGGAAACTAATAATTGTATATTTTTGTTCATTTTGGAAGGGCAATGATTCACTAAGGCAGCACAAGCGCTGCTGGTATCATGTAACACCATTTAGAATAGTCTACCTTGAGGGAAAACTGAGATTTAAATAGCTGTAAATTATCTATGAATTTGCCCTTTTGTTCTGATTTTCATTGCCATATTTAATTGGATTGCAGTTTGTCAAATTTTTGAAAATCAGTATGCTTCTTGGCTCTAAAGAAAGTAAAGCAAATGTGTATTTTACTCCATATGCTGATAAAAAATAAGTCTTCACAGCGAAAATAACTGGAAATTATCTCATGTTGAAGGAACATTGAAAATATGATTCTCAAATATGATTCTTAAAAACTAACTCTTCTTTTACAATATTAAAAGGAGAGGAGTCTAGAAGTATCAGCAACCTCCCAGGACACTTTCCAACATACTTTTTTTACAACCATCTGTTCATATTTCAGAATGATTCTCCTCTTAAGGAATATACTCTACAGCTATGACTGGTGCATGAAATTCTAAAAACAATCCATTTTATAATATTAGGCATTTCATTCTCCTGATAGACTTGATTTACAAGCAAAACTAATATTAGATTTTTTATAGTGCCTTTCCTTCGCAAGCAATGTGCTTAATGCCTTTACATGAATAACTGGACTTGAGTTGTATAAAAGCCCTGTGAAGAGTAGTGAGATAGCTATTGATAAGAAATCTGAAGCTCAATTGAGTTAATGGCATTTCAGTTATTTCGGTTTTCAAATTCAGGGCTATTTAAATCACTGTTTCCATGGCCTATTCTTTCTTGTTTTCCTAAACAAGAGTCTGGCAGCAAATCACTGAGCCCTAAAATGGAAAGCAGGAAGATCTCAATGAAGAAAAAAGAATAGGACCATTAGGGATAAAATTCCTGTACCTTCTAATCTTGTCTGGGGCTTTCCTTGAAAATGCTTTGTCTGATATGGTAGCCACAAGATATATGAGACAATTGTGTACTTGAAACGAAACTAATAGACTAGGTTGTGCCAGGAAGTATAAAATGCACAATGGATTTTGAGACTTAATATAAAAAAAAAAGCAAAACATTTCAAAATTTTTATGTTGATTACATGATGAAATATAATATTTAAATATGAGTTAAATATGATATTACAATTCATCTCACTTGTTTGTTTTCAGTTTTTTAATATGGCTACTAAAATTTGAAATTACATATGTGACTCCCATTATATTATTATCAAGCAACACTGCTTTAGATATCTAAATAACAAGGACACCCTGAATAATGTTACTCTAAACAAAGAAAAAAATAAATAAGAATTGGCATTTTGAGAAAGGCAATGTTACTGTGGTTCAAACATAATAATTTTCTAGAGTACTATTTTTGTCTTTAAGATAATTCCACTGTTCAGTTTTTAAATGCAATTCCAAAAATAATTATAATACTGAGTTATGAAGGTTTTTGCCTGCAAGGTAAATTATTTGCAAAGCTGAACTCAATTCTCCCCTTTTTATTTGCATTATTTGGTGGCTCTTCTCAGAAGGAGATGGGGGTTCATTTTCTTACTCCTTAAATCTAAGTTGGCCTTGTGAGTTGTTTTGACCAATAACATGTGGCAGAAAGGATGGTGTGCCAATTTTGGGCTTACATATCAACAGGCCTGCACTCTTCCTGTGTCCTCTATTGGAATCCTGCTTAAGTTTCGTGTGGGCAGACACTGAGCTAGCCTTCTGAGAAGTATTAGAGACCACATGGAACAGAGACAAACTGTCCCAGATGAGACCATCTGTGTTTTCTATGGCTGCTTTAACAAATTACTACAAATTCAGTGGCTTAAAACAACACCAGTTGATCATCTTACAGTTCTGTAGGTCAGAAGTCCAACACTTAGATCATAAGTCTAACTCAAGTCATCACCAGGTCTGTGTTCCTTTCTGGATGTTCTGGGGGAGAATTCTTTTCCTTACCTTTCTGATATTTTTAGGTTGCTTGTATGTCTTGGCTTATGGCCTCTTCCTTTGTCTCCAAAGCCACTAGTGCAGGTAGAGTGTTTCTCTCCTTATATCACCCTGACTGTCTCCTTATATCACCCTAATTTGCTCCTACATTTTTAAGTTGTTAGAGTTGCTATTACAGTTGGCCCATTCAAATAATCCAAGAAAATATCCTTATGTTAAGGTCATTTGGTTAATTCCATCTGTAATCTTAGAGCCTCTTTGCCATATAAGGTAATATCTTCACGGGTTATAGGAATAAAGAATTGTACATATTTGTGTGGGTTTTTATTCAGCCTGTCACATCCTACATGACCAGACAGCACCTAACTAACCCCAGAATAAGGAAATGTGTGAGTGAGTCTAGTTGTGACCAGACTATTCCAGCTGAGTCCAGCCCAAATTGCTGCTCTGACAAGTGATCAATTAAATAAAGATTGGTTAAGCCCCTTAATCAAAACTAAGGTGCTCTGTTGTGCTCAAAATAAAACTGATACAGTTTTTGAAAAGGCAGACAGATCCTAACTGACTTCATAATCTCCTGAAAATATTCCAACATCTAATTTCTAAAACAATCTTAATTGTATGAGACACTTTTTTATTTAACTGTTGTATGAATAACTTTTTACCGCTTTTATTTTATGGACTGGAGGAGTGGTGAGATAATTAGAACAAGCTCTCTCTCCCTACTAAATTGAAGTATAAGCAATCATATTTATCTACCCTTCCCTTCCTATCAACATTTTCAACTCTGCTTGTAGACAATGACTTCTGTCAACAAAAGGGAGTCTTAATATATCAAATCCTTGCTGTTTGGAATAGTGACTCAGCCTGGGCCAAATTTCCATTAGTGAATAAATAATATTTTTTAAACAACCTATTATATTTTTAGTTCTCTTTTAAGTGGGTTCAACATGTAGTAAATTACTTTTGTTTTGCTCTCCATGGTATAGATTATAGTCACTTTTTGAAGGAATCATGGCTATGTTTATCTTTAGGGGAAGATCTTGGGTTTGCCTCACAATATAAATTCTCTGATTCAGTTGTGAAGAAGAAATGAAAAAGAGTCGAAGCGGATTTCTGTTAGGCATAACATTTTAACCTTCCACGTAATGCTTCAGGAAACTAGGACTCTCACTAAAAGTTTCAAATGGAAATTATGAACCAAGCAGAAAAATTTCTAATTAGAGCACATGAAGTTTTTACTTTGTAATGTTTTTACCTTGTAATGTTTAATCTATGATCCCAAGATTTCCATTTCAAGTATTTACTAGCATAATATGGAAAGAGCAATGGGTCGACATCATCATTTTGGTGGGAGTCTCATAAAACGAGGCTCATTTACCTATTACAGCTTCAGGCTGTAGAATTTCCACCAAGGGAGTGTGTGTAAATGTGTGTGTCAGTGGCAAGGAGTTCTTTGTTACCAACAAAATTTATTACTAAAGATAATGAAACTGGAAAGTAATAAAAGCAATTATTTGGTAACTTAACAAAATAACATTTAAAACTCTTTGAAATTAGTGGCACCTGCTAATGGCTCTCACTTCAATATTAGGACAGGGAGAACAAATAAATAAGCTGTATCATTGAATTTGCTTGGTTTTTGTTTGTTTTGCTTTGCCTTTCTTCTTAGAATGTTTTAAACTTTGTCTCTGATCTGCAAAAGATATGAAAGAAAGATGAAAGAATTTAGTGTGTTTTCTATTTTTTTTCCCATAGGGAACAGAATGAATCTGGAAATTCTGAGTCACGTATATTGCGCAAATACTGAGGTGTATCTGTTGCTTCATTTCATTTTTAATATGTTTCTGTTGATAATCATGTAACCAGATATTGGCATCAGGAAATATCACAATAGATTTTGAGCTGCAAAGGCTAACCATATTATTACCAGTAACTGCATAGTTTATACCTTGAAAATGACATTGTTGTCCACCAGCAATTTAGGCATCAGACATTTCATATGGACAGGTATTTGGGACATGGGGGGCTTTAAACAAACTGCACTGTTGTGATGTTGCCAGGAACTGGGTATTGTTATCAACTGAGACCAGACTGAAGAACTCTCCTATCAGCACAGGTGTGTGATTTGTGAGCACCTGAGCACATGAACAGCTGTGCACTCTCAGGTCTATTGGACAGCGAAATGAGAAGAGATATAGCTTCTTTCTCAAAGGAACAGATCAGTGTGCTTCATGGGGCTTTGTAAAGTGATTATACTTCATACACTAAGACAATATTAACTCAATTTCATTGCTCTAGTATGAGTAAATTCTAGGTATATGAAGATGGGTAGAGAGATGGGAGGAAAAAACACTTTAAGAACACTGACTATGTGAGCATCTCCATTACATCGTTATAGTTAATGCTGGTAACTATAGGTATTATATTTCTGGAATATGGGTAAGGAAACAGTTCAGGGAGGTTAAGCCACTTTGTATGTCAGAGCTAGGATTCAGATACCAGTGAGAGTCCAAATCAAGTGTTGTGATGAGTAGACTAGGTGGGCTTTTCCCCCTGGAGGAGTTCATAATCCAGTCCAGTGATAATGTTTATGGATATTTACTGACACTCTCTCTATCATGACATAAAAGGATTTTACACACAATACCAGACATGATGAACAACTTGTTTAAAAATTATGGAATTCATAGTTGCAAACACATTTACATGAAAGGAATTCAGTTATTTTTTTATTTTTTAAGATTTATTTTTATTTACTCATGCGTACAAGAATTAGGGTGTAGGCTAGAGGTGCAGGGGATGAGAGGATTCACCAGAGACAGAGTGGGGAGCACAACAAGTGGATCCACTAAAATACACTGCTGAGGGGAGCAGTGGGTGAGGCTGGAGAGGTAGACTATGCCATGTGGGTTAGCTCACTGGCAGGGGATTGAACTCAGGTTGCAGAGGCTGGTGATATCTTGATAGTGCTGAGACTTTAACCCCTGTACCACCAGGGAGTCCCCCTCCTAGTTATTTTTTAAAAGTCCCACACATGTTTCTTATAAATTTTATCAGCACTAGACTGAAAATAGATGTCACATATGTTCTGTTTAAATGTCTTATTAGTGGTCATACATAGCTGACAAATATTTGACAAAATTTGGCATATTTGTAAAATGTTTGACAAATTATTTCTTATAAGAAAAAAATTTTAAAGACTTTTATGCTAGGACCATAAATATTATCCTTTATAAATATGTTTCCGTAATTTGTAACTGCAAAATACTTGACCCACACTTAGCTTATATTTAATTCTAGTTACAGTTCTTGTGGTAGGCATTAATATACATGTTTTAAAAATTAAATTCACAAGACTATAGAGGTTAGGTAACTTATAAGCACTGACATCAGCATTTAAATCAGTATTGCTATAAGTTCCAGACTATTTACAGATACCACAAATTGCCTTCTCAAATACAGACTTGAATAAAGGTTATCATCGAAGTTTTTCTACATTAACTTGAAACAGAAAGATCAGAGAATGGACAATAGAATTAGAAATACAACATTTTTTTAAATCACTGAATTAGATTAGCAGGACAAAAAGTAATTTTAAGTGGCAATCTGCTAGTTGCATCAAGAGTAGCTATGGGAATGACATCACCAGGAAAGAAAAGAGTAAATATTTCAGCAGACAATTAATCAACTTCTGGACTAAAAGATTTGAAACAAAAACATCATTGATAATTCTCCACTTCCTTTTCCTGGCTATAGTGTTGGAAAGAGCTACATGGCTTGGTTTTGCAAGACCAGGTGACCTGCAACTGGTTCATGGTTAATTGCTGGCACCTCATTGGAGATGTAAATATTGCTAATCTTTGAAGTTTCACTACACATGTGAAAGAATATAAACATATGTATAAACATACATGTAATAAGTCAGAGAGTAGTTCATTTCTTGGTTCCTTTTTCACATATGCACCTTGTGAATACTGAAATATAATGATTTGCATGCAATTCTGTTCAATGACTGAGAAATAGAAATTTGTAATGGTACTGGAGCTTTTGATTTTGTGTCACAAGGAATTCACATTTTTTCCGCTCCACTTAACAGCTCGTCTGTTTTCCTATCAGTTCAATGTATGTAAGGCTCTTGAGATAGGGTTATTATTTAAGTTAAATAAACAGTATATGCAACCTTTGGCTTTGTGCCTGGAACAAAGATACCAAATGATGCTTGCTGTTGGCATTTATGTCATAGTATATAACATTGTGCTGTCTGACTCTTAAAGGAAAGCTTAGACCCAAAATTGTATCAAGTGAGTATTGGTCTCATGTGATTGACACCAGAAGGCCACTAGCAGCACCAAACTGGAGAAAATCCAGTGTCTGACTTATAACTACAGAGGGTTAGTATTTAAGTTTGGGCTGTTGTCTTTGATTCCTTTAAATCTGACCAACCTGGTACTTCACCAGCGTTAAACTACTTCCTCTCAAGGTTTTCATTTGCAGAAACAAGAAGGCCCTTGAGCTCAGTAACAAGTTATTTATTTTTAACTGTTTTAAAATAAAAATAATAGTGTGAGGCTTTTGCTTCCACTTTCTTTCTGAAATGATCCTTGACAGGAACTGGAAATAGCTCTTGTCAATGCAGCCATTATCTTTTGTGACCTTAAGGATGTGGGAAGTAGGGTGGAATTTTTGAGTTCTTTGTGCATAGAAATAAAGTGTCTGTCATTGAGTTAAAATAAATTATTGATTTTTAAATCAAATCAAAATATTGAGTCAAACAACGGAGTACTGTACTTGAATTTTCCCTTATTTAAGAGCTGGTTTTCACAGTTTTATGATTAATGGGGTTGTAAATAACAAAAACATGTTTTGGGTTTCATGATCCCTATAGAGACAATTATAAATAGTGTGGAAAAACATTCAGTTACCATCATTTCCCAGGAAAATAAATGATCCTCTTTCTTGCCTTATCAGATAAACAAGCTGACAAAATACTTGACAATTTTAGAATATGTAGTTCCCCTTTCCACTGGAGACCTGTGCATGAAGCTATAATAATTCCTTCATGCTCCAAGATTTTTTCCTTTTCTTGGGAAAAGGATGTTAAGTGTCCTTAGCATTGCTTCAGGGCTTAGATTTGGGAAAGTTGTGAGAGCAAGACAAATGACTGGTTTTGTTGGAAGGGAAATAAGGAAATCTGGACACATAAGAATAGAATAATGACACATAGCAGATCAAATGTTGATTTCCTCCAGCAATTAAAAGATGACACAATATGGGGTTACTCTGTTGTTGCTTCAAAACCTGCAAATCTGAGTCTCCATGGCCTGCGAGTAAAGAAAGTAAAAGAAGGGACAATGATCTCACTCGTTTGTTGCTTAAATTCCTTCCAAAGATACAATTGTTTCAGAAATAAACTCCCCAATATGGTGTTTGCTTGCTCTGGCTTCTACCTACTTATCCAGTTCCTGTGATTGTCTTTCTCTCTTTGAACCTTGAACTTCACATATTATACTCATTAAAAACAGCAATATCACCACATTATATCAGAAATGTGCTTCTCTGCCTTTGGATTTCATGCCTCTTTTGTTTGCAATGCCCTTCCCGAATCCTTTTCTGCCCTTGTCTAACTGATAGATCACTGTTAAGAACATGCTACTTAGCCCTATAGCTGGGTTGAGCATATTTTCGATGTCATTGCAAAATATCCCTTATTTTTCTCGGTCATTCCTTTATCGTATTGTAATACTCCATTTTATTGTCTGCATCTACTACCAAATCAGTGGTTTTGATTTAATTGGTTTTCAGTGGGACCTCATCAATGGCTTATTTCCAAAGCTCCCTGGTGACTCTGGTTCACAGAGAGGATTAAGACCCACTCGACTGGACTGAAACCTCCATGCCTGTAGGGAGTTTGACTGTCTAGTTCACTCACATAACTTATTTTCTAGTCCAGTACCAGAAAAAATAGTTAATATTAAAAATAATCTTTGCATCAAATATCATTGTATCCCCAGTGCTTAGTTCTGGTTTAAACACAATTGCTGAATGAATGTGTGCATTTAATTCAGCAGGAATTACATAAATTATTAACTCATATCCTTTACATTGATTTATTATTTGATAATTTTATTTGCCGACATTAACTTTAGAGTTAACTCGTTGATACAGTTCCTGGTATGTAGTTCTCACTTTCTAATTTTACAATCATTAATCCACTATAACATGCTTTACTTTTAAAGTTATAGTTGAATAAGAATAAGAGGAGATGAAGGAGCATACCAACAGTTCTTATATCATCACTCATTCAACCAGTGATAAAAATATTTACAGTGGTTGTAATGATTTTCTTATGGGTATATCTCTCATAGTTAGCATCTTCTAGGCAGAGATTTTCCAAGTGGTTTGGCATATGACCAGTTAATTGAAGTTTGAACAAACTCTGTTTAAGTTCTTTGGAAAACTGCTAAATCTTCTGAGGTCACTCCAGACCATTTGCCTTTTTCTGTTATGCACTAAGGCAGGAAATGTTTTCCTCCGTTTAGAAATGAGCAAGTCCAGGGGCGGGTGAAGAATGCACACAGAACAGCCCGCTATCAGCCCCTTGCAGTTGTTTACCATGGTCTTTTTCTTAATGGGGGACATCAAGTTCTTTTGGATACTAGTTATGGTTTTATACATTAGACAAAATAAACATTTCCTGAAGGACTTCAGAAGGTAGCTATTTTGGGGTCATATCTTGCATTTTCCTTCAATCAAAAGAGGAAAAAATAAGATTTGCGAGAGGACTGCCATTTCTTAGGTTAAGCTGTAGTCTTAATGTAGTCAAATGTACCAGTTGGTACATTTGAGGGCAGGGAGCATTGAAAGCTATAAAAGCCCTCACCTTTACTTCCCCCACCTTCTATCACTTAATTTTTATGCTTGTGCGGGGTCATGGCCCTTAGCCAAGGTCATCTGAAAACAATAGTACCTGAGTCATTGACATTCTTAAGAAATTGTTTAGAAGGGGTTGTTTGGAACTGCTGTAAGTCTGACCTGAGTCATCCCACACTGGGTCAAGGAGCCTCAAGAACTGGATTCTTCCCAAGGGAACTCTTGTAGTGAATCTGCAGAAGGAAGAATGTAGTTAGTGTATTGCCTCAGATTTACTGTCGGACAGGGGCTTTTTAATCAGGATTGGCTTAACTTGAACTTTTCTTGAATAAAGTAAATTTGCTTTTGGCAGAATTTGTGAGAGAAACCACTTTAGATGAAGGTATGATGATTTTGTGGAAAGACTATGGAATTTGGAGCCAGATGGACTTGTAGCCTGTCTTTACCACACACTGTGTGAATTAGATCAAACACTTAATCTCTTGGAGGATAGTTTTTCTTCTCTAAAATTGAATGAAACAAATGCAATATCACTGATTTTGTTAAATGTACACTTAATTTTTAAAAACTAGTTAAAAATATGCTGCATACTTTACAAAGAGTATCCTCCCACTATCCAATTATTATAATCCATATTAAAATAGAGAAATATGTAGAATATGTATTAATATGTAGAAACAAGTACTTGAATAAGTACAATTTAAGATTATAATGGGTAAAAGCATTGAATTTGGAATCAAAAGATTTGGTTCCTAATCTCAACTTTGTGTGACATGAGACTTACAAAATAGAAATAATATTTAACTTAATATTATTATTTAGAAAATCAAATGGTATAATGTTTATAGTTCTATCTTGGAGGTGTCAATAGCACTATGCCCACATTAGTTATTCAGAGCAGGTTGTATTACTTCTACTGACCTAATACAAAGTCTTGTAAGAAGGGGAATGGTACACACTTGGGGAAGGAGTATTTTTTTCACAACCAGAAAGGAAGATACAGATCTAGTTACATTATGCTTAATGAGAGCGGTTTTTGTATTTTCTAAACTACCCCCTAGAAGCAGGACTAAATTTTCTTCATGGAACCCAGGTGTCTGCTCAGTGGGGTGATTAGGTGGAGCTAAGATATAGACCAGTTTGAAAATACGGTAATCTTTCAAAACTATTGTGTGGTGTGCTTGTAAGCAAAAATGACTGTGGTGTTTAGAACTATGGAAGGGAAAACAAAGGACTTAAATAGGTTTGTGGGAACTGCAATAAAAATATTGTATATGTGTATTTACTTTAAAATGTAGCTCATTAACATTCTGAAAGACATTTGCTACTAAAACTAAATTTATTGGTGTTAAAAGTTACTCCAATATTTCATCATTTTCTGGACTGTCCCTCTGAATTGTTCTGGAAATCCTCTGAAGAAGACTTTTATATGACTCCTATGTTTTGCAATTTTTTTTTAATTGCAAACTCATTTTAAAGCTTTTTGACCCTATTGACTCAGTATTTAATATTTTTGCACTTATTTGGTAAATTTCCTTTTTAAAATTTCCCTTGTTTATTTGTATGTGAAAATATCTTTTTATTATGGAAATTAACAAACGGATGCCCAAGAAGAGAGAAATATCCATCATCATTTTTCAAAAATTTTATCAAAAAATGGGCCTCCCTGGTGGCGCAGTGGTTGGGCGCTGCGCTGTGGAGCTGTTGGCTGCGGGCGATGCCGGTTCGACGCCCAGCCAGGGAGAATCCCACATGGTGCGGGTAAATGGAATTAACCAGATTTTTTACACCACTAGCCTCTGCGGCTATCAGCTGCAGCCTTGATCGTGTTAATGCAGAGGGGCTTGAGTGTGGGGCACTGCGTGCCTGATTGTTGCCACCTGGAGTGTGGGCATGCACTTATGGGTAAGTGTGCGCACCTGAGCGTAGACGCCAGGGCTGTAAGGATGGCATCAGTCAGAGACGGAGGACGGAGGATGGCCATGATAGGACAAGTGACTACAGAAGAGGCAAGACTACAAGAGAATGCCAGAGAAAGAGCGCAAAGATTCACAGTGCGTCCGAAGCTCGGGTGCCTCCAGAGTCTCCCGGCCCCCTCCCTTGCCAGTCTGCGGGCTTGCCACAACAGTAAGTAAATTTCTTCAAGTATTAATGAAACATTTCTGTAGCCACTCCTCCTGGACCTTTCTTCACCTCACATATCAAGTATATGGCGCTTATAGATGTTGTTAATTGCAGGGCTCCGGACACCTCTGGGGCTATGGAACGGGGCCAGCTCTAGAGAGGTGGGTAACATAGTCAATATACAGTGCAAAGCTCTACCTTCATAGAGCAGAGATATGCAACAGATACAGAAGCCTGCAAGGCAGAGAGTATCCTGTCAGATAGCATCAAACTACCTTGAGCTGTAGCATGAAATACCTCACTCCCCTAGCAGGAGACCTTGAAGACGGTAGGTAGCCCTGGTGACTACTGTTGTGCATGGGGTTTGTGCAAGGTGGTGACTATGAGCTTGACACAAACTTGAATAGCTGGAGACCTCAGATGTGAATCCAAACCAGTAGGGAATACTGCATTGACTCAACTGTGTGAAGATGTTGCAAAAACCACTTGACTCACCCTCACCTGGACCAAAACTAACAACTAAATGAGGGTTACACTATCATTGGTCAGAGTTCAAAGCACCTGGGGCCTGAAGATAGGCGTAAGTGCCCAGGGCAAGGCTCCGTACCTGAAAGGCTAAGGGAACAAAGCCCAAGAATGACTATTTCAAGCAACTCTTTCCAGGTGCTGCAGGAGCTAGGAGGTCTGCAGGGGAGGCAGTCTTGTATGGTAGGCACATGTGGACCTTGAGAACATGCGACTGGTTCCCAGAGTAGGGTAGCTGAGGGGACTGTCATAGCATGTTTTGGGCATATTACACTAGAGCAAGCACAGAAGAACTAGATGCTTCTTCACACATTGCATGTCTCCTTAGCATTGTAAATCTCTGGCCAGGGGTGTGCGTTTTAGCAGGCTGGTGAAACCTGGGTCACTTGTCGGTCAGTGGGTCAGTCGTCTACCATCTGCTTCTGAAGGGCCATCAGTTTTCAGCTAGTTCTGGAGCCATTGCCATAAGACAGGAAGCTTCAGCTGGTGGAAGGTGTTTCTTGCTGGTGATTGGTAAATTCCTGATAGACTGGGAACTTAATCACAGGAAGATTAGACAATTAAGATCCTATAACACTTTGAGGAGTTGACCCCAACTTGGGTAGCTGCAGCACCTTAGGAGGTCTGAATTATAGGACTTATATTAGCGTGTGATCAGAGGTACCCAGAAACCCCAAACAAATGGAGCCCACACTCTGAAACAGGATCCCCTTTGCTGCATACAGACAAAGCAGATACTTAGCGTAAAAGATCTTTAATAGAATTAGTGTACATAGAGGAAAGAAAGGACATTAGTTTCCCAGTAAACCCCCCCCAAATTGCCCATCCCTTTGTAGGCTATGCCCGGCCAAACAAGATTGGCCCAAAGTGGCCACAGCGGCCTAAAAACTTGCCCTGAGTCTAAGGCATCTTCTGGCAGAGAAACACACAAAAAAAGAGGAGGGGAGAAAGGGGCAGGCAAGCCTGGGACGAAAGGGGCAAAATAAGAATACAAATCAAGCTAGCAACTGCCATTACCAGCCTCTCCATGTGTCCCTCAACTTCCTATCTCTTCCAAGTGTCTCTGAGTGCCTCTCCGTACATCTCCAAATCCCTGCATTCAAGTCTAAGTCAGAGAAGCAAGAGTCCTCTTTTTTAAGAGCCCACCTGCTTTCTGTGTTACATACATCACCTGGCTGCTCAGCTCCCATCCCCAGTCATGGAAGCGGGGGCGGAGAACATGGCTGAGGCTCCGTTGCTCTGCCTCCTCTCTCCTACCCCCTGCCTGCACTAGAGCTCCAATCATGTAAATAGGTGCAGAGGCATTGGTTTATTGCAAGGATCACTGGGGAAGATCCAGGGATTATAGCCTGTGTCTTGTAATATAAAGTCAACTGGAGAATAGACTGGTGGTTGCCAGAGGCGAGGGCTCAAAGTGGTCAAAATCAATGAAGGGAATCAAAAGGACAACTGTGCAGGAAAAAATAATTCAGTTCTAGAGAGGTAAGATACAGTATGATGGCAACTATAGTTAACTCTATTGTCTATTTGAAACTTGCTAGGAGAGTAAGTCTTAATCTCACCACAAGACAAGGAAGGTTTGGAACTCTGTATGATGATGACTGTTACTTGATGGACTGATTGCAGTGATCATTGTGTGTGTGTGTGTGTGTGTGTGAATATACAAATAGAGAGTCATTATGCCTTACACCTGAAGCTAACAAATGTTATGTGTCAATTATACTTCAAAAAAGAAAGAATAAAATTATATTTTTCAGGAATAATCTTGAGCTTACATAGAAACCTCTATTACTGAGTTGAAAATTTTACCCCCAAACATTTTCAAACTTTGGAAAATAAAAGAAAGTCATTTGTTTTATTTAGAGTAATGTTACTTTTAGTTACAGTGTATATATTATTAAAACAACATAAACTATAGGTATAAATCAAGCACAATCTTGAATTATTAGCAGTGGAACAAAAACAAGACCTCATGGTATAAAATAGCCTCTGACCCAATGGCTAAATGTTTTTCACAGCTGTTTGGACTTCTCAAAAGTCCTGCTATCTTTATAATGCACAATTTTAGCTTTCTATGTTGCGTGTACACAGCTACAGTTATTCATGCTGATCAGAGAACAGTTTTATTTATGTTTATTCCTAGCATCTAAGCAACTTTTACTGATACTATTTTATTTTGGGAAGGCGGAGATATCATTTTCTGTTAGCTGAGATATTTTCCAGAAAGAGGGAGATAGAGTCAGGACAGACCAGGAACCAGACCAGGAAAAGCATGGTGTATCATTGTGAAAATTAGCCTTCTCCTTTTAGTAAGGCTGGAGGCAGTGTTTAAACATGAATGATATTGTTAAAAGAGATGACACTGATAAAAGAAACAACTTTACTGTTGGGTCAGGAGAGGCCAAGGAAGAGATTACTACTTTAATGTAGGCCAAAGACCATGATGGCCTTGCCTAGTATCTAGCAGTGGAGGTGATAAGAAAGGAAAATTATAAATATTTTATGATGGCAGATTCAATGGGATTTCCTCATGGGTTGGGCATAAGTATTAAAGAGTGAGAGTGAAATCATGGATGATGTTAAGGTCATTGGTCCAAGCAATGGAAAATTTGGTTTAGTTCTATAATATTTCTCATCTATTTTAATTCCCTCTTCTCTTATTTTTATCCTCATTGTTTTATGCTTCAATGATAGTTTACTGGAGCTATAGTTTAGATCAATTAATAAACCTGTGTCCAACTCAACATGCTTATCCAGAAGTCTATATAGTTATTTTGATAAATTAATTTTACTTAATTTTGATTTGTGTGGAGAGAAACCCTGCTGGAATTTTACTGGAATGTGATACTTTATTTTTTAAAAAGGGATGGCAAATAAATGTCCATGATCAAAACAATGTGGCTTGTGTCCATGTAACACATGACTAAAGTAGAATTTCCTTGTTGTATTTGGTTACCATGGAGAAGATTATTTTTTATCCTGTGGCACTGCTAAAATGATATCCATGAATTAACTTCTCTGTAATTAAACTAGTACATTTTTGTATTTTGGAATGAATCACCCAAGAACATTTAAGTGACAGAGATACCACATATGCTACATAATTTCATAAGAAGTTAGAAAAAGTCTAATAATCAAAGAAGATATTTAACATTGAGAAATATGAGAAGGATTCAGCAAAAGAGCTGCATAAATATATGAATTATTATAGTCAGTACTTTGTTAGTTAGATTTGTTTATGGGTTAGCATGGCAAGTGAGAGTTTCTTGCTATTATTAACTAGTCAGTGTTTTTTCTTCTGTCTTATAGAAGACAGACTTTCTTCTTACAGAAGAAAGTTTCTTCTTACTGAACAAAGTCAAAACTTAATTGGATTTATTTATTTTAGGCATTTCCCATATCCCCCTGTCCTTTCCATGGTCAAAATTATTAGCTAAAAATATTAAAGAAGTAATAGATTATCATATTTTAAAATGACATACTGTATATATTCTTTATACAAAATCCTAAAAACCTTATAAGAGGTACCAGAGTAGTTTGTGATATTAATTGGGGGTCATCATTAAGATGATGACATTAAGTTATGTTAGGAATCAATTATACTTTCTGAACAAATTTAAACCTAAAATTCTGCAACTGAATAGTTTACTCAATTATAAGTTTATTCTTTTCAAATGGTTGATACACATGAAAATTATCAGAGAACCATAATATTCAGGTTATTCCATAATTGTGTGTGGCCTCTTTCAGTGTCATTGTGCTAATTGAGTTTCTGTTTGTATCTCCTATTTTCATGCTTCTCAAATTGGAATAAACATGGAACACTTGCCAGGTTGCCAATGGTTGATATCCCAGATGAATAAGGTGATACTTCCTGGAGCAGCCATTTAGAGTTTTTGTGAAGATTCTCTATAGTCAGTAAATAGGTGCGAGAAGACATAAAATAATTTTTACTTGATACAGATGCCTTTGGACTATACCTCAATCTAAGATCTTAGCTCTCCTCTACTGTTTAGGTTCTTTGAAATAAATATTTGTGGAAGTTTCAGGAAAGTTTTTGTGAATTCCTGGAGTTAGATACTGATCTTCAGAACAGCTCTTCAGAATTCCTGGAGTTAGAGACCGATGACTGCATTTTCTATGACTCTTTTAAGAATGCAAAATAATCTAAAGTAGTCTGCAAAGCCCAGTGGAAATGTCTATCCTAAATTCCTCAATCTTCCTTTTTGCAAGAGTATGCCTACTTTTGTCTCAGATATGTCAATTACGTGTCTTTGAATTATGTTTTTAGTGCTGTACAGAATATAATTATTAATATATATGAATTGAAAACTTACTCTATTAAAAGACTCACTTCCATATGATAGCTTTTAACCTTCACACAAACCTTCTGGGATAGGTACTACTCTTGTCCCTTTTTACAGATGAGAATCTGGGCACAGAGTGGTCAAGTTATATCCTCAAAAGCGTACGTTTCTGTTGCCTTGTGGGGTGGCAGTGTTGGAAGCAGTATGGGAGGAGGGGAAGATTACTCAAAGTCCATGTGGAGCAATGAGCAGCCTAACGGGCCTCCACATTATTCCGCAATATTCCATATTACTGGAAGAAATGTGCAGCCCCATCCAAAGGCAGTCTCGTATTTATTAGCATTGAGTACAAAATCGGGGCAAGTAAGGAAGGACTGTACCTGCATGGGGGAAGCAGTTATTGGGGATGTAAGTCAGGGTGGAGCGACCAAGGGCTGTTGCCTGGGGGGAGGGAAGGCTCCATTATTCCTGCCAGTATAAGCCTATTATCTCTATTCTAATATCCACCTGCTGTTATCAGCAGATACTGGTTTCCAGTAAGTTCCTCATACCAGGACCTTTGCCCTTGGTGATAGGCCACCTGTGTGACCCTACACCTAGGTGACAAGTGGGAATTCTGGGCACCAAGACAATAGTCCCTAGAGTAAGGAGGGCTGGGGATTCCATACAGTTCAAAAGAGAAAGATTCAGTAATTGGACCCAAGTAGTCCTCCTAAGAAGTCTCACCTTTAAACTTTAATTTTCATGTGGAATAATCTTGAATTTGCAACACTCTTTTGTTAAAATAGCAAATAAAATCTTTATAATCATGAACACAAGTGTGACATACACAGAGTGATGTGATCCTGACTCAGCTTCCCCAAACAGCATCGACTTACACATACTCGGGGCTGAGTGGCCAACTCCAAACCAAATTATGGTTGATGACATTCATATTCCCTTTCCACAGCCCTCAGCTTCCACATTCTTGACCTTTACGGCACACTCTCCAATTGCTTTCTAAACTTCCCCTCTTATGTAAACAAGAGAATTTAATACCAGCCTTTAAAGTGTGATTGATGGATTCCACTTTACATGGGTGTGAATGAATTTCAGTCATGTGCATTTATCTCAACTAAGCTTTTCCATTCAAGCTGTTGGTTTTATCTGTAATGCAAGGATTTGAGTCCATTAAAATGACAGTCTCAGTAACATGTGAAAGATAATTTGAGAGTGGGAGGCCCTTGAACCAACTCTATATCTTCATAAGTTATTCCATTTGATGAGACTGAGGGAGGGAAAAAATGAAGTAAAGGAACAACACCACAGTTTCTTTGCTTATTTAGGCCTACTCTCCTTTAGTGAAGCTAACACTAACAATGGCCATCAGTTGTAGCAACGATTTTCTGGGGGAGTTTCTGGGAGTAGAAGAAAATATATCCTATTTTTATCATTTTCTTCCAACAAGTGTCTGAGGCACACTGATTCCTCAGACACTCTGTCAACCAGCTCTGCCTGTGCAGAGGCTTTAAAAGCAAATAGCTCTAACCTCCTGTGCATTCTGACCTTGGAATGCATTTGTAGTAACTGAGTAGTAGCTTTTATAGAAAACTCTCATGACACCTTGGAATGCTTGTGTCTTCTATAATACTTTGAGCTCTGATAAAATCTTGCTGAAAATACAATCACCATTCCTTATTAAAGAGCTGCCACAGTGGGTGTTATCTTTTGCCATACAGTTTTGTTTTTGTTTTTTTTTCCTATTCATGTATTTGTTTTCTCCACTGGACTCACTGAACTCATAGAATTTTTCTTTGCTCTTTGAATCCTCAGTACCTAGGCCCAGAAATTATGCTTAGTAAATGTAGAATGAATTAAAGAGGGAATGAATACATTTATGTTGAGTGTGTATATAACTTTAACCTTTATGGGAATGTGTGTAGAATTATTCTCCAGAGGATCTTATATAACACCACACAGTATTCTGAGCGTCATCACTTAAGCTAATAGAATAAGATATTGACCTAGGTAAAAATGATCCTGTTCTTTATCAAAAATATAGTGTTTAGATTATAAATAGTGATTGTAGATTATTGTTCAGATGAGGTCTAATTTAAATAGCATTTTTTTAACAGCTCTACAAAAAAAATTTTAAACTGTCTTTTCTTATTTATGGTTTGTATTAAAGAATGCACAGTAGCCCTTCTTTACTTATCACATAGTTTTATTGTCTTTGGGCTATTTCTAACTCTACTCTATCCTTCTGATCTAATATCCTTTCCCTTTCCAATATGCATCCTTTCTCCATCCAAACAAGCATCCCTTAGTAATCTCCTATTACCTAACATGTTAGGCACTTTGAGCCTTTCCTCCTTCCAGTCCTCCCCTTTTAACAACTCCTTCCCAAGCCTTTCTCAACCCCACCCCATCACCTTTACCCATATTTACAGTCCAACTCAAATCCTCCCTCCAACATGAATCTCCCAGACATCTCTCTTTGCCATCTGGCTCTCCATTTGTTTTTTATGTCAAATGATATTCTATCAGTTTCTTTTCTGAGCTTCTAAGTCACATACTGAATACACAGTTACAACCTTATCTCATGTCCATTTGCACTAGATTGATTAATTTTCTCCCCAAATGTAAACTCTTTGAAGGTAACTATTGTGTTAAAACATCTACCTTCCACAATACCAAATAAAATGCTGAGCTCATGAAACTATACTCAGAGCAAAGGCAACAAAATAAAAAATAAAGAAGTGAAGCTACATCAAAAGGAAAAGCTTCTGCACAGTAAAGTACCCATCAACAAAATCAAAGGGACATCTCAGAATGGGAGAAAATATTTTCAAGCCATTTACCTGGGAAGGAATTAATATTCAAAATGTATGAAAACTCATACACCTCAATAGCAAAGAAACCAACAATATGATTACAAACTGGGCAGAGGAACTGAATAGCTATTTTTTCAAAAAAGACAACCAACCAGTCAACAGGCCATGAGGAATTGCTCAACATCACTAGTCATCAGGGAAATGCAAATCAAAACCACAGTGTGATGTCACTTCACACCTATTAGAGTGTCTATCGGTAAAAAGAAAGGAATAGCAGGTGTTCCAGAGGATACTCTGTTGGTGTGGATGTAAGTTGGTGTTACATTTTGGAAAACAATAAGGAGGTTCCTCAAAAAATTAAAAATATAACTGCTATATGTTCCAGCAATCCCACTTCTTTTTATATATCCAAAGAAATGGAAACAGAATTGAAGCTATATCTGCACTTCCATGTAAATTACATTTTCTCATAGCCAAGGTAGAGAAACAACTTAAGTGTCCATCTACAGATAAGAGATAAAGTTCTCACACACACACACACACACACAGATATTATTCAGTCACAAAGAAGGCATTTCTGCCATTTGTAACAACATGGATGGATCTTAAAGGTATTACCCTAAATGTAATAAGTCAGAAAGAGAAAGGCAAATCCTTTGTAGTGTTAATTATAGTTGGAATCTTATTATTTGAAGAAGTTGAACTAACAGAAACAGTAAAAAAAGTGATTATCAGGGTTAGCAGGTAGGGAAAATAGTGGGAGGTTTGTAAAAGGGTCTAAAAATTCAGCCTACAGGATGCACAGGGCCCAGAGATCTAATTTATGCCATTCTGATTGTAATTGTTAACACCTAATTATCACTGAAATTCAGAGAGTAGAATTTAAATGTTCTCACCAAAAAGAAAAAAAAAAAGATAAATATGGGAGGTGATGGATGTGTTAACTAACTAGATAGGGGTCTCTTTTCACAATGTAATATGCATCAACTCACTATGATGGGCACTTAAAATATCTTACGATTATATTTGTTAAATATACCTTAATAAGTTGAAATGAAAAAAAGTAGATCTGTTGGCAGAGCCAAACTTCTTATGTTTCACTGATGCCTTTATTGATACTGTTCACACACATTTTCTATTGCTTGATATCCTCTAAAAGTTAAAATCACTTGTCAAAATCCTTTTTATATCCTGCCCTGTATAGTTATTACCTTGTCCTCTTTGGCTAAGACATAACCAGATGATATTCAGACTTGTCTGAAAGGAAATTTTGTCTTTTATTTGGAAACACTCAACTTTCTGTCCACCAGATGTTAATGCTTCTTTTGGAAACCCTTTTTGGATTTTTGTTTTGTTTTTTTTTAAAGATTTATTTATTTATACATACAAGCTGGGGTACAGGCCAGAGGTGTGGGGCGGCGAGAGGGTTCACCAGAGACAGAGTGGGGAGCAGAACAGGCAGATCAGAAATACACTGCTGAGGGGAGCAGCGGGTGAGGCAGGAGAGGTCTGCCGCACCATGTGGGATTCTCCCTGGTAGGGAGTCAAACTCCCATTGAGCGCTGCCGACAGCTCCACAGCGCATCGCTCAACCACTGCGCCACCAGGGAGGCCCTGGAAACCCTTTTTGTATGTTTTCCCTTCTCATCATGCAAAGAGCCCAGGCTGTAGTTTAAAGATCTACACAATTTGGACATCTGGGGATGACTTAAATCCAGGAAACTGGCCATAACAAAATGTATAAACAAGGAGTATACCAAAGATCCTCCTACTGGAGAGAATATTTTCCCCAATGTTTCACTTAGACGTAAATGAAGTGAGCAGAGAACAGAATGGTAACTTTTAAGTCTGAAACAGCACTTTTCCAGGTGCAAACAAGGATGTGAAATTGCTGATACTAGCTTTAAAAGTTTAAATGGTAAAGAAAAGGGAAATAGTACCAGGATGGTGTTAACTGAAACTAAGATCAAAGCTCATTACTTCCAAGGATAAAATAAGTGGAGGCTTTGGGAATAGCTCTAATTTTAATGTGATAATTTTCTGAATTTGTCTACTTTCTATTGATGCATGCCACTATTTGCAGTGATGTTTATTTGAGATGTCTATGCTGTGAAAACAATTAACCATTTTTCTTTTAATGTGATAATATGATTATTCATAGGCAGGCCCATTTGTTTAGCAGTTGGATTGCTGTAATACTAATTAGAAATACTAATTTTATTTTTTATATCCTTGTGTACTTTTATATGCTGCACCCTTAATATGTCTTATTGTACTTGTCATATTGTAAGGTACTACATTAGAGGTAACTGTCCTGCAAAGATTTCATTTCTTAATTTAAAGCCTACAAGAATTATTGTCCAGATTTTAAGTGACAAGGATGTTTCTGGATCACTTCGAAACCCTGCCTTCACATTTTGCATCTTCTACTTTCCTCTTGGAACTGGACTGCCTTAGCACTTTTTAAAGTAGGTGGGTCAAAATACTAAGTCTGCTCTTTAGACTTAGATTTTTTAGGTATGTGAGTTCACATCACAAGTAGAGTTATAGCCAGTGGCAAAGGCCAAAGTCCATTATAGGTGGTGCCTCCTGGAGGGGTTGCTGGTGAGGATAGATAGCCCCAGGAAAAATGCTAAAAAGTGTCTCAGTTTGGGGTAGAGACTCTGTAAGAAATAGAACAGGAGGCAGAAGGAGATGAAGGAGCATTCAGACTCAGATTGAGCGGCTTTTGGATCTTCAGTGACTTTGGGGTCAGCGACTTTGGCCCTCACTGTCCCAGTCATTTAGAGAAAAAGTTTAAAGTCTTTGCAAGTAGCCCAGCAACTAAAACTGTTCCCGGTTTTGTTGCTGTTACATCCAAGGAAAAAAGGCGAATACCCAAAGCTGGGTGCCTTGCTAAAATGCGTGAATGCGGCCATTTGGCCACTGTAGCTGCTGTTTTGAGTGTCACTGGTCTGGTGCTGAGTTTCAGGCATTTTAGCAGTTCCAGGAGCATCTCCTATTGTGTCTTCTGTTGTCTTTGTGAGTTGGAACCTGGCCTGCATTCTAGCTGCCACGTGTCCAAGTGGCAGGAAAACACCATCTTGGGCATATGGCCTATTATTCAGGAGAAACTCCGAGTCCTATGTGGCAGGAAGATGCCATCTTAGCTGCTTGCTTTCTGTTTAGGACTTGAAAACACTGGACACTGCTTCAGGTGAGATAAAGGGCCATTTTTGGCTTCAGTGTCTCTTTATTTTTCTCAGTTTGTTAAATAAATCCTATTGTTGTTTTCTGAACCTGAGTAGTCTTGCAACTCTCACATGGGTGAAAAACTCAAACAGTGACTGGCAAACTATTTGGGCAGTGTCCTTGAAAGGTTTTAGTGCCCCTTAGTGCCCTGTATCAGAGTGATGAATTACATCCTAGAGAGGGAATCAAATTTTTACCTAAGGATTTTGGGAACAGATGATGAATGATTAATTGGCCAGGAAAAAGGTAGACTCGGGGCAAGATTGAGAGGTTGTGGGAAACACACACACATGTCAAGAAATTGAAATGCATTTTATTTTTAAGTTGTTTGTTGATGGAAAGAGTGTTAGAGATGTTGAGTAGGTTAATCCTATGTATTCTGCTGAATAAAAATTCTTTGAAGAATACTTTTAAATTAAAAAAGATATAGCTAGTCATGTGGTTTTGTTTCTTACAGGGGCAGAGTCAGTTTCTACAAGCATTTTTATAGCCACTTGGATATCTACTGAACTTCAGGAATAATGGGAATTAACATGGGTACTTTCATGTTGAAAAAGGGGAGGGAAGGAATTTTTTTTACGTAAATAGTGGGTGTAGTGTAATAAAATATATTTGTAGGGTTGTGAACCAATACTCCTAAGACATATAAAATGTTGTAATAAATATTACTTCAGTAAACTAATAAAAAAGAAATAAAGCCTAACTGTATACTGTTAAAAAAGGAAGATTCAATTTATAAACATCTTTAAGTTGTTTAGAATGATGGTAAGCAAACATACTGAGATCATTTTGCTTGTATAAAATGTTGACTCATTATATTATATACCTGAGACCAAATGATGTTGTATGTAAGTTATACTTTAATTGAAAGGTATATTATTTTTAAATTTAATTTTATTTTAATAATTAAAAAAAATTAAAGCCTTGTTTATTTTTTCCACAATATAGGATTTGTCCCCTCAGGTGTGGTCACCATAGTTGTCACACCACCAAAGTTCCCACAGTCTTCCATCACTCTCCACCACACTCTCTTCCCCTTTGTTCTCTACTCCCCGTCTTCTTCCCATCTCCTCCTGAGTGTCTCAGATCTAGGGTCTGTTTTCAAGGGTCAGTTCTACAGTTTGTCTTTGTCTGATCCTTTGTTTGGTTAGTACACAAACTTTATGTGAAATTTCTAATGCCTGGAAGTCTATGTATTCAATGCATTAGAGTCTAATTAATACAGTCAAAGTTTGAGTTAGTAAATAATGTCCTAAACTGTTTTGGGGGGTGTCTTATGACTCCATTACCACCACAATACCACTTCTTCAGATAGGTTTGTATTTCTTATACTAAGAGTCAGTTGAAGTACTCTTAAGACAATTGTTCTAATCACTTTCCTATAGCTGGCTGCAAAAATAAAATGCCTTTGGTTACACATTGTTAAAAGGTAAACTGAAGCACATTAAAATTCTCAAGAGTTTGAGCATTCATTGATTCAAATTGGGCAGCACAAAATTGAAGGTTGGGAAACTTCTGTAGAAGCTGGGGAAAGGTTTTTATAGAGAAGTCACTGAACCAAAGCTAAGAAATAATTTGGTTAAAAGTAAGCAGTTGCCTTACTAAGGAAAGTCTAGCTGACAGTTTTTTTTTAATATATATTTTTATTGTTATTTATGTCTTTTACATTTTGTATTCCCCTTGGGTAGCCCACCACCAATTCACCCGTGATCCATCTCCATGGTCCCTTGTGTTCTTTTCTATTCCATTTTGTGAGCTTTTCCTTCCCTCCCTCCACCTCCCACCCTCACCCCCCGCCCCGCTGATTATCTCTCTCCTATTTGGTTTCCTTATAGTCCTGTTATAAGTGAATCCATTCGATATTTTTCTCTTTCTTTCTGGCTTATTTCACTGAGTATGATCCCCTCTAATTCCATCCATGTCGCTGCAAATTGCATGTGTTTATCTTCTTTGAATGTTGAATAGTATTCCATTGTGTATATGTACCACATCTTCTTGATCCAATCATCTATTTTTGGACATCTGGGTTGCTTCCATACCTTTGCTATTGTGAACAGTGCCGCAATGAACATACGGGTGCATGTATCCTTTCGGATTAGTGTTTTTGTATCCTTTGGGTAAA